>JAQYXR010001883.1:0-20960 GCA_030545055.2 Neoaliturus tenellus | reverse complement strand
TAACTTTGCTATCCTAGATTTCGTTCTTTCATACCTTAGGTGAAGGCTATCAGATGGGTCCTCTTTCAAAGGAGCCTCTCGGCTATAAGGAAAACATTTCGGACACCCATGCCAATAACATCCATGGAACTCATACACAGTTTTACCATCAAATCCATCCACTTTCATGCCTTTTACTTTTACTTCTTGGCCACGACCGGCATGTGCTATTCTAACCCCACGTTTTTCTTCCTCCCAAGACAGCCATTTTAAAGCAATAGCAGACTGATTGTCTGTGAAACGGTAACCATTTTTAGGGATAAGACCAATCGTCTTAGGTTTAAGAAAGTTTCGACGAAAAGCTAGATTGCAAGCACTAGCAATGGTTACAGATTCTAGAAATGGATCAACATTGCACTCTTGGAGGAATATTGATCTAAATTTAAGGCAAGCCTGTGCTAAAATCTCAACATCAGATAGACAATACTCTAGGATTTCCTTTTGGAAATCAAATACATAATTTTCAGCAACTCTTTCTTCATACCATTTCTCAAAATCCTTGTAGCTTTTCTCAAACATTGCCTCTGGGCAGTAATAGTGCTTGGCAGGCATAGGGCCTACATAATTTTGATTTGCTAATGTATTGAAAAGATGCGGAAAATAGCCTTTCTTTCTCTCTGGAGGCAGGTCAAACGCTTTGGGGAGTGCAGCAAGGGCCATTGGGAAATAGCTGAGCGAATCTACAAACCTAACATTATCCATTTCCATAAGAATTATTTTCGAGCCTCTCATAATCAGAGCGGGCGTGAATTTTGTCTTTTCCAAAATATACTTTAATAAGAATTGAAAATCAAATCCTTGACCATTATGGGCAATCACACAAACATCTTTAAACTGTTTCCGGATTTCTGAAACGTAACTCATGAACTGTTCAATAGGATTTTCCTTAAACACTTTGGTTCTGTTCCTACATGCCATGCAAAACCCCGAGCCTATACACTGGTAACAGAACTGTTGTGATACACACAAATTAACTTTATGGACCTTGGCTTCAGAGTCCGGTGAAAGTGACTCATCTTGACGGGTTTCAAAATCAAAGAAGATGAAAAGATAGTCTTTGTTTTTGAACTTCCTTTCATCTCTTATCATAAAGCATTTATGGTTAGGATCCTGAAAAGAATCGCACGGCTTACAATATACTTCCCCACATTTATGTGGCGTGTTTCTCCTTTTAATCCACACTACCTTACCACAATCAAGGCATTTCTTTACAGTTTTACACAGGGTAACCTTGTGCGCAGCAAAACACTGTTGGTTTCTGAGAGTTAAATTATATTCGCGACACACTACTCCTCCATTACTCTCTAGACAAGGCGGAGAAATAGTCAAACATGCTGGACAACTATTTGAACATCTATGTTCACCTTTGTGTTCATAAGGGATATGACATGCCTCACAAAAGTGTTTACAAGCAAAAGCAGCTGTGAGACTAGTGATTACGTTGTAGTGGCCCCTATGAAAAAGCAAGTTAATTTTGAACTTTGCATTTTCAACACTCCCCTCATAATAAACATCCCTACCTTTACGATCATAATTATATACTGTAATTTTAATATCTGTTAGTAGGTCCTGAAATTTTTCAAGTTGTGTAATACCAAATCCACCCTCAGGTATTTCAACTCTCGCCCTTCTAATAAGCTCTTGGGCTCTCACTGTCTGCCTCCTCTTTCTATCTTGTCGAATAGCCTTATATTCTGGATCATTTTTCACAAACACCATGGCTACTACCAATGCTCTGGGTAAACACAAATTATCCTCGTTTTTAATTACCACAATCCCATGTCTTCCCTTACATTCTTCCTCAAAAGTATTAAACAAACCCGGTCGTGTCCTGCCACTGCCTACAGGGAGGTTGATTCGCGTACACTCAACTTGAAACGTATCAGTTGATTTGATAGATTCGGAATTGCTTTGAACAATCCCCCCAAAAATTGTCCACAAAATATTTTCATCAATTTCCCCCACAGGCCGAAAGGCTACATATCCAGGCTCTTTACTTTTTAGGTTTAGGCTTTGTAATGTAAACCCTAGCTGGTCATCTTCAAATGCATGCTCTTTCATGTCATTTACTACTTTAGCAAACCCCTGACGCAACCAATCTATCTCGTTAATTTCAGGTGGGGGATTTGAAAATTTAAAAACGGTTTTACTTCCATATAATCTAAATTTCTTTACATATGTCTGATCAGTACTAATTATACTGACCGGCTCGGGGGTACTGTTTACAACAGACTGTTCATTACCTACTACATTCTGCTCACTCAAACTATTATTCACATTAGTTTCCATAATGTCTTGTTTTATTCAATAAACTACAAATACTGGTATACTAATTGTATATCTAAAATAAGGATGTTTTCTGTTTCAGACGATACTGGAAATCTCAAAGAAAAAGAAGAGGAAATGTAAATAGAAATACTAATGAAAAAGCTTAGAAGATTTTAGAGTAGCCTTGTAAATAACTAATAAACGCACTTTTTGAGATAAGAAGAAGTTTCACTTACCTCTGATGCAGCTGGAACTCAACTGACTGATTATTTAGGTTCACACCTTATATAAAAATCGGTGAGCCGGAAAACCCCACTAAACATGTATAAACTTGTCGGTGAGTCATCGTGCAGGTGTTCAGTGCAGATGCACGCTTGGTAATTTATAACCCTATAATTATCTGATATAAATTTCCGGGAAGTCAGTGTCATGCTAATTAACTTGGAACCAGTTAACGACTTCCGTTGGTAGTCAAACAAGAAAAACTGATGTGATATAAATTTCCAGGAAACACATTATCTTGCAGCTAAACAATGGCTTCCGGAGGGTCAACCTCACCAAGCTAACACAACTGTCAAGGTGACGTCACTGCTCTCTCTATCTGAATGGGGGCGGGGCCTAGCCGCCATCGCTGTTCTCTGATTGGTCGGTGGGCGTGGCCTGGGAGGGGGTGGAATGAAATGCTGCTCTCTGATTGGTCGGTGGGCGTGGCCTGGGAGGGGGTGGGATGAAATGCTGCTCTCTGATTGGTCGGTGGGCGGGGCCTGGGAGGGGGGTGGGATGAAATGCTGCTCTCTGATTGGTCGGTGGGCGGGGCCTTGGGGGAGGGGTGGGGATGAAATGCTGCGTTCTGATTGGTGGGCTATAGTGGGGGGACTTCTACTATGGAGCAATAGCAACATTGCGCCATCGAAACATTTATACCCCTTTCAAAATAAATGTGCGGTCGAAACGCAGATTGTAAGTCCCCCATTTTTCCCGTTCCTCCCGTTTCCAAGAATCCAACCAATCAGAATCACTGAGAATTTATTTATTTATTTATTTATTTTCCACGGCAAACACCATTTACAATATTGTTTTATAAGCTAAGTTACAATGTTAAATTAAACTTGTTAAAGGTGCAACAGATCATACAATGTGTGTGAACGAAAAAATTCTAAGACATATCAAAAGTTCAATACACAATACAATAACAGTAAGTAGCAATGACTGAGAAAGTGCACACAATACAATTGCCATCTCATGTTACTTTATGTCAATGTTTTGCTTTTTTGTAAACAAATATCCTTAATTTTGGTTGGTTTGAATTCACTTTTGTTATAGTCATGGTAATAAAGCTATCAAGGGTGCGCCTTACCCATTTGCCGCGCCCGGATGCAAGGGTTTAGAATCTCTGTATTTGTCGCCCCAGTTGTAAACCGATTTAAAATATTTTTGTGTCATTCTTTTCGTAAAATAATTTTTTACCCCGCTTTAGTCTTAAAATTTCGACATTAATTTAAATTACTAAACAGGGTGCTTTCTAATAATGTTGAAAGAAGCGTTTTTGTATCAAGTTTAAATGCATTAAAAACAATTTTTAGGGAAAACATAAGATTATACGTGGGTACAATATAATCTTAAGAACAAGAATCTGCAATAAAATTTTTAAAAAGCTTAAAGATAACGATGCAAGAAGGGAGATGCGAAGTCCTGCAATTTCAAACACATTGTTATTAGACCACGGATCGATTTCACACTGAAAAAAAGCATGAAAGTAACACCATTCATATACACCCAAAGTCACCCGTCATATAGTTTCCAAAATGTGACATTCCGCGCATAGCGGCAGTTAACAGTCTCGTTCGACGATTTTGACGCCTAGGTACTGCGCACGCTTAAATTTCCACCAACATCAAACCAAGGCAATTAGAATCCTACCTATTCTATTGCCTTGTAGGATTCTATTTGCCTTGCATCAAACTAACTCAAATTCAAATTCTCAAATTCAAATTCTTTATTTAGCCATTCAATCAGTTGACAATAGGCCATGTCATTAAAACTAACTAAAACTAAAGAAAGAGAAAAAAAAAATTACAATCAGATCAAATCCTCTTGATTAACAAAAGCAGTCCATCAAGGCAAATCAAGTTCATAGTCTATATGCACACCATGCAGCACACCACACCATGCACAGGTAAAAAAAACAAAAGAAAAAAAAAAGAAAAAGAAAATTTAAAAGCCACACGCATACCTCTGGGCCAGTTCTGTTCTGTTAGGCAATATTAGAAAAATCTGCTTCCCAGAATTCTTGTAGGCTATAAAAGGGATTGGCCAGCATCCACTTTTTCAGAGTTTTCTCAAATCTCTTGGGTGATTGTTGCCTAACTTGCAGAGGTATGGCATTAAAGAACCTTATACCTGAAACAGGGAAACAGTTTAGAGACTTGCTTAATCTATATCTACATCTATATACATTGTGACTTGTTCTTGTTTCATAATCATGCACATTACTGTTTAGAATGAGATCGGACTCCTGTTTCTTTACTTCAACTAGGCACTGATAAATGTATACATTGTACACGGACATTATGCCACATTGTATAAAAAGAGGTTTGCAATGCTCAAGATGTGGACTAAAACCTAGATGTGGACTAACTAAACCTCTTCACCGTTAACAGCTGTTTCAAACAGACTGAGCTTAACATTAATACTCCTTTATATTTTGTATACCTTTCGTTGTTATTTCGTTACTAAAATAGCAACCCATAAGATCAATGTTAAAAATTACATTTTTAACTTTAATTTCAGACCAAATTCGATTTTTCCTGGGGTTGAGGCTGTTTTCAAACTTATTTTTGAGCCAAAACACACTTAAATGCTAAGTTTAAGCAAAACTTATCCCCTAGATTTTGAGATCGTGGAACACACATCCCTTCAGACGTTGCTCGTATTAAAGTATCACATATTTAATACGCGACAGTTTTTTTTATCTAAAGGAACTCCAGTTTTTAACCAAGGAGTCATTAGATAGAGCATCTATCCAAACGGAAGTGCCCTAGTTCTATATTTCCCCATTTTTAGCGAATTTCCCTATAGGGAATACGCTATTACGGTAGTAGCCATGGTAAGACCTAAGCCCGGGACCATGTTACTTTTTCATTTTGAGGTCCCCAGAAGCCAAAAACACCGTTCGTTCATTTTCATATATATATGTATATATATATATATATACTCGCCTACGGCTCGATGGGGGCTCCGCCCCCATGCCCCCTCAGGAGTTGCCCCCTACTTTGAATTAATAAAAAGTCAAGTTTAAAATAGTTTACTTCCACACAAGATCTGAACAGCCAAGACAGTAACAAAACTATCTAATACTCTAAATTCACAATCAATAGTAAAAAAGCTTTAATAATCTCCTATTAGTAGGTTTTAATATCCCTACTTAGTAAATAGTTTTTAAAGATTGAGCTGTGAAATAAATATTATTTATGTAAATATTCTAGGTGTTATGCTTGATGGAGGGTCCAACCCAATAATTTACTAATAATTACAAATTTACAATAATTTACTAATTTAGGGGTTGCCCCAATTCCGTAAATTACTGTCAAAACCTCATACAATGAACAGGCTAGTTGAGGGCTCAACTCCAACGACAGTAACAGAAGCCGCCAATACACACTACTCACAATAAATAATAATAAGCTTTGAAATTTGCCCACGGCTCATGGTTTAATCCCACTCCCTAGTTCCCCTTAATTCGCTAAAAAATATAATGGAGTTGTGAAATATTAATGAACTATGTAAGTAGTCATGCTCAAAGGTTGTTGTGTAAAAATTTGTAGATACGATTATGATTGCACATGATTGAGGTAATAGATGTATTATGAAAAGATAAAATAGGAATAAAATTATAAGTTTATATAGAGGATCGTTGTATGTAATAAAAGAAAAAAGGGACAAAATCAAGATATTTGAAATTAATAAAAAAAAATATATGGTATAGGCTAAGATGCTTCAGTTCCGACCCGGGGTGGCCAAGAAACGCAGGAATCATATATGTACCATATAGAGAAACGATAACAATTTTATCATTCAAAATCAGCATTTATCAATTTAACAATTTTAAATGTTATACATATTAGTTCAGAAAATTAATAAAAATAGAGCCCTAGTAGTATGTAATAGATCACAGGGTATTAGGTACAATAATCATGAAGTCTTAAAGTCTTTATATAGTCTTAAAATGAAGAAAGTTGCAACTTAAGAACCATAAAATCGGCGTACATTATGCATTTTCAACCAATGGTAGTAAAAAAAACCAATTGTGAAATAATATCCAAAAAAAGATTATTGGTTAAATTAAAATATACTGAGAGCCAAAAAAGCATTATTGGTTAAATTAAAATATACTGAAAGAGATACCATAATTGATAAGCATAGAATAGTTTTCAATTACAACAGTAATAGGGTTATTGAGACTTTAGGTGAGAGCACTGCATTGAGGAAGTTTGACGGACAAAGTGGCAGCGAGAAAAATTACTAATGAGTTTAATTCAATTGGTTATTATAATATTTCTCATTCTGATGGGTCATCAGATATGTAGATGGTCTTAAAAAAACGTCGGAAGTAGGTAAACGTTAGCGAAGGTATAAGAATGGAAAGTTCAAAGTTCAGCTTACAAATAGTAGAAAAATTAAGTTATAATTACTGTATTAGGTAATTTTTTGTGCGAAAACATACAAGAAATTTTCCATCATGAGAAAACTAAAGTCTAGTAAATATAATAAGACCTTAAATATTATTAGCAATTAATATAGAAATCAAAGCGGACAACACCTGAATGTAAAGATACGCTTTCGATTCAATAAACTTCATTTTCAATAATGACACAGCAATCAGAGGGAAAACCATACGCAAACAACTAAGCACGCAATTGAGATTAATAATCGGGAAGAGGTGTAGTTAAAAGATATCATTTAAATACAAGTGAGAACTAAGCGACTATAATAGCGCTCCAAGCGACATATTTAAGAACCAAAGTACTTCCTTACCGACACCTCGTCTTTTTAGATTTTTTCTAATTTGATACTTGAAAATTTGTAGTTTTTGGGCATTAACAATGTATAAATCAAAGCGAGTATTACCCTGGTGAAATAAACCGCTCTCAATGCATCATAACACCAACGTCTACATAGGACGTTCATGTTTATATAGATGTATCAAACACGGGTGTAGTTGAAAGAGATAATTTAAACACGAGCGAGAACTAAACCTGCAAAGTGATCTACGATACCACGCGGTGTTATACGCTGATACGGCTGAACTACGATACCGACAAAGCTTGATTTTTAACCTTTTTTATAGTTTAAAAGTAAAAAAGTTGTAGTTTTATAATTTTTTCTAAATTGAAACATCTCAAAGAATGTCCATGCCAAATTTCAAGTCTCTATCTTAAACGGTCGCTTCAGGAATTTAAGATCATCAGTGAGTGAGTCAGTCAGTCAGTCAGTTACACATGGGGCTGTATATATTATAGACTCGCCTACGGCTCGATGGGGGCTCCGCCCCCATGCCCCCTTAGGGGTTGCCCTAAATTTGTAGAATAATTAAAAGTCAAGTATGTAATAAGTTAGAATTTGGTTTTTACAGTACCTGTTCTTTCCAGTTCTTGTATGTAATCATGTAGGATTACTGCAGTTTCGACATTTCTCTCATCATCAGATCCACAATTTGTAACATATAGCTCAGAATATCTTCGTCAATTAATTAAAAACAAAACACAAACACATAACACTGAAATACTGAAATAAATGGGACATAGTCAGGGTTGCTTCTTGCATGCTGATTTTCATACAAGATGTGCTACATGATTACATACAAGAACTGGAAAGAACAGGTACTGTAAAAACCAAATTCTAAGTTCATATTCCAGTTCAGGGGCTAATTATAAAAATGTTCGTAATAAGTTAGTTCCACGGAAGAGCTATACGTTGAAGACAGTAACAAAACGGTTTAATACACAAAATTCACAATCAATAGTAAAAAAAGCTTTGAAAAAACTCCTATGAATCGGTTTTAGTACCCCTTCGTAATTAAAATTCGCTAACAAGATTTTAACTGCGAAATGATAATAATTTACATAATATATGTAAATATTCTAGGTAAATATTTCTAGGTTATGCTGGATGTAGGGTCCACCCCCTAATTGGTTACCCCAATTCCATAATTACTATAAAAATTACAATAAAACTCTCATGCAATGAGGCTAGTTGAGGGCTCCACTCCAAAACCACTCATTGTGTTCGCTGAATAACCTACGGCTCTTCGTTTAAATCCCCTTCTTAGTTCCCCTCATTTCAATATAAAAAATAAAAATAAAGAAATTGAGAGTTGTGAAATAATACTTAACTATGTATTATTCTAGGTATTACGATCAGAGTTGTATGTGTAAAAAAAATGGAGATACTATTATGATAACGTATGACTGGAGTGTATTTCAGAAAGAATGGAAGTGGGGAAAAATATCTGTTTTGATGGAAGTAGGTTGTACCACAAAACAGGAAGGCAAAAGAACGATATTTGTAGTTTAATAAATATATTGGCATTCATTGAAATTCCTTCATTTCAGTTTTTAATGGTGTAAAACTTTAAAATTTACCTAATTTCCTAAAATATTACTGTCAAGGCAAATAAAAAAACTTCAAGCTTCTAAATACAATAATACAGTAGTTACTAACAAAAGTATGTTAAATAATGGTTAAAATATTAAAATTACCATACACATCAAAGGACGTATGTTTTAGCCGAAGGACCAGGTCAGTAAATAACAATCAAAGTAAAACAATCAGTTGCTTGATATAGCAATTCGTTCCGACTCACAGTCAAAAGAAGAATACGTGATATTGAAAATCATCATGGTAATTTTTAAGTTTGATAATTTAATTGATATTGGTACTGTGCAAGATATGTCTAAGTGCAAAGTGAAGGTTCTGAGTAAAATATTATAGTAGTTGTAAAATTACATCTACATGGGGTAAAATTCCCGGCAAAAATAAATAAACATTTAATTATGTTTAATTGTGTGGACTGGGGGGCAAAAATTCATAGAACCAAACTTGTAGTAACTTGAAAGATGTTCGCGAAGATTGCCTCAGATGTTATAATTTGGCCGTTAGAGTAGAAAAAAATAATGTCATATTTATTTTGGGTAAAAATGTTTGGTCGCTAAATTTTGAAATCAGATAGTTTTCTGAGACAGGAAATAAAAAAGCTTTTTTTATTTTAAATGAAAATACTGTACTGCCACCTTTTTAAACTAAACATTAACTTAGTACGCACTAAAAGATAAATCAATTGTGTAATCTGCTATTTTAGTTAAAATCTTTGTTGAATTGTAAAATTTAAATTAGCATGCTATCAGGTAAAGTCAATGATGTACTTCCTAATGAGTTCGTTAGAAATTAAGTGCCATCCCAAATAAAGAACCAATTTTTGGGAGGACTATCGTGCAAATATGATACTGTCTTACCGGGTGTCCCATACCAACCTTGCACCTCTTTTAAAATTGTACAAAAAAAGAAAAAAAAACAAATAGTGCCGTTGTAGGTAAACATATTTTGCTCTGTTGATTGACACTGATTTCAATACAGAGGGGACCAGACGTTATTTTGAAGCAACTTTAAAATTTAATATTTAAAAACCCTAATCATACTGATTTAGAATTATAAATAGCATGACATTATTTTTTTTAACTGGGGGAAATTTAACATATATTATGTCTGAACATTTTACATATAACAGAACTTACCAAACATGTAAATGTCTAAGAACCTCATTTAAAATAATATGCCATCATAAAACATCAATTATCACGTGATTAGTTTTACTAAACATTTAAATACATGTTCATTAATCTCCGTCATGTTGTAAATTTAATAAAAAAACACTTTGGACCAAACTGACAATTTTGTTGGAAACGTATTTAAAAGAGTCTAAGACATTTTTGTGCCGAGACATTTTTGTTTAAAATCTAAATTTCAACCTCAAATATTCAATAAACTGCTAAAATTACGCGTACAAGATCAAATTGTAAAGTTTTCTTAAAAACCATGTAAAACTAAAAAAAATTATTTAAAGTGAGAGTTTGTATTTGACATCAGTGACTTCCGGTCTGGAGAGGTAATTTCAGATACACCCTGTACATTGAAATTACTCTCGGTGAATAGACCGCTTTACCTATAAAGGCACAATTGGTTAATGTTAATTTCTTAAAAAGGGTGTTTCGGTAATCCGCGACTCCCAGTATTGGTGGAAGATTGGGTATACTAAATGAAGCCAACGTCAATTTTGGACACAATTCTCACCAGGAAATCAATGCAAACCTTCGTCTAGATACCTTCAGTGTTATTTTGAAGATACAACAGTATAAAAAATAAAAAAAGAGTTCCTAATTAATGTTTTTGAGGTGTTTTGCTACTTTTCCCAGTTGTAATTAGGTTTGATAGTTACACTGTATAAAACTATAGGAAGAAGAAACCTATGAGACCCACTATTCTCAGAGTGGGAGTTTACGTACAGACGATCTCCTGATAATAGGATCTCGTCGATGGTAGATCCAGTGAACGCTCCCCCCAAAAAGTTCCAAGCCAAAGCACAGGCTGAATTAGCCATGCACTGAGCATTGTTACTTTCGGGAGGAAAGCGACTGTCACCTTGGTGGAAGGTACCAGCAGCAATACACTGTGTGTGTGTGTGTGTGTCCGTGGTACTGATAACTTTTGAAGGGGACCTCCGATTTTGATGAAATTTGGTATGAAGGTGTAAGGCTAGGTCTATTTTCATGAGTTCGCGAACCAGCATGATCGGGTTATGGGAACGGGGTTTTATGGGGTTTCAAAGGGGTCAAAAATGGGTTTTTTTTGCATTTTTGGAGCATAAATTTTCAAAATTCAACAATTTTAACTGAAACCATTTAAAAGAGCTTAAAAAAACAAACAATTTAATATTTTGAATTTTTAACTTGGCTTAACAGGTTACGGAGAAAAGCCAAAAATAGGTTTTCCATGTTAATCATATGGGAAATCAACAAAACCCTGTATCTCGCTTATTTATTGGAATAACTTGATAAAATTTGGTATGTACATTCACTTGGTAGGGTTCAACTGATATTTGCTTACAACACCCACATGGCGGCAAACCTACGTACTCACCCCTATGGGGTTTATGGGGAAAATGAAAAGAACACCATAACTTGATAATATTTGGTATGTTCATTCACTAGGTAGGATTTAACTGATATTTGCTTACAACACCCATATGGCGGCAAACCTACTTACTCACCCCCATGGGGTTTATGGGGAAAATTAAAAAGTGCCGAAAATTGATACAGTTTGACATTTACCTAACGTAACTATTACATTTCCTAACAAATCTAACATTTTCTAACAACATCCCAAGGCAGCCAACCTACATACCCATTCCGATGGTGTTAATGGGAAAAATACAATATCTCAAGATCGTTTGGAAATTCGCTGAGTACGCAGGTCTGCTTCTGCGCCCTTCTTAGCAATGTTACTAATACCCCCGTCGCAGCGGGCGCACCGAAACTGCGACCCAAAACCCAGGTAGACGCCGAAACTGCGATCCTTACCCCAAGGGCGACCCCAGGCAGACGCCGAAACTGCGATCCTGGCACAGAGGCCGCCCCCGGGACGATACTGACGATACTGTACGTAAGACGATACTGCTGCTCTTGCTCTCAAACTGAGAATGACTGATATATTTGTGAGGGAAAATAAAGAAGGAATTTACACCCTGAAAGTCTTCATTTATTGGTCCAGGTTAAGAGTCATCTTCACCCCTGGGCCGGTAGCCCATATTGTTGCGCAGTCGGCAATTTTAACTATACGACTTTTAATGCAAACCATGGTACGAAATTGGTTTCCCTGTTTCGGACGCCATTTTTCAACCGATTTTCTTTAAACTTGATAAGTATTTAGTTGAATAGTTATATTAGGTCCCTCATGCCTCGAAATTTTGAAAATTTAATAAATATTACTCTCTATGACGTCGCAAAGTAACTCGATTTTCCTTAGTAATATTTGTTAAATTTTCAAAATTTCGAGGTATGAGGGACCTAATATAACTATTCAACTAAACACTTACCAAGTTTAAAGAAAATCGGTTGAAAAATGGCGTCCGAAATAGGGGAATCTAATACCGTGTTTTGCATTAAAAGCCGTATAATTAACATTGCCGACTGCGCAACAATGGGCTACTGGCCCAGGGGTGAAGATGACTCTTAAGGGGGTGGTATATGTGCGGGTTTAGTACAACTTAGAAGTCCCAATTCATTGGTATTAGTTGAAAAGTGACTTGAACGACACGTCGGACGGCGAAACATTCTAGAGCCATTAGCCTACACCGGACGCTTTAATCCCCGCTGCACCCTCCGCTACCTGCTGATGGGCCGCTGTGCCAGGATCGCAGTTTCGGTTGTGGGATTAGCGAACCCTTTTGAGGATTAAAACTAGGATCGCAGTTTCGGTGCACCGGCTAAGAAAGTTAACAAGATTTCAAGTTTCACAGCTGTAAATAATAAACATAGTACACCAGAGATCACCATCTGCCTATTCATAAAAAAGAGGATAATATGTTTTCAACTTTGGTGGATAGGACTACACTGGTTAACAAACAGCAATTAAAAGCGTGAACAGTAAAAAATACTCAAAGTAAATTGCTCGATATTGAGCAACAAGTACACTAATATATATAAATAAATGCTAAAAAATCATAAAAATAATATTTATAGCATATATATATACATACCAAAGTTCATCATAGTTTACACTTACTATTCACGAAACATAAGCTTTATAAATATGAGCAAATAACAAACATTATAAATACAGGCAGTACCATTTTATTTGTGACAAATCACATGATGTTTTAAAAGTTTTAGCCATCTTTAAGAGAGTATTTAATTTCCAGAAGAACATCGTGAAAATGAGGACTGATATTCTTCCTTAATAAAATGTTCAAACCTTTAAAAACATAATAACTAATTAACGAAATCTAAGATTTTTTGGAGCAAATTGATTATTGTATTAGGTAGCCCACGGCATGTTTCTTTTTTTCATTGGCAAAAATAAATTTTAAAATTCAAATTAATTGTATGTATGAATTTGTATAATTAATTTGGTATAAAGTTTGTTTTTCAGTTAAAAATGACTTTCCACTGTAATGCAGCAACTTGCTGCGTCTAATAGGTCTAACACGCCGACGCGCGTGTTAGATTTGCATTGACTGGAATGAAATCCTTCTCCCAGCAATCTGTGTACGAACAGACAATTTTCACCTTTTTGCATCTCTAGCCCTGCCTCTATTGACTGTTCTAAAACTGTCACTTTCCACAAAACCTGTTTTTCCCACCCCGTAGGATCAGGGCCGCCCATAGTGAGTTGGGGGCCTGGGGCTAAATGATGGGGCCCCTGTCGCATGCTCACGTTTTAATGTTACAAAAAAAACACATTCAGTTTTGAAATTTGCAGTCCTGTGAAATAATTATCTTTTATCACAAAAATAATTTGTAGGCCTACCAATGGTACATATATAAGTATGGTACATATATAAGGTTCAAAATCTATATGCACATGACATGTCAGTTTAAATTCAAATGTGCTCAAAATTGGAAATTTCATTGATTAAGATGGAATTTTTATGAACAAAACTGACATTAAAGCCTGCTCAAAATAATGTTAGGTTCAATTTTATTTATTGATTTTGAGCTATTAATCCAAAAACGACATAATATTATGACATTATCAGTAAATAGGCAACAATTTTATTCTTGCTGTAACCACTTCTTTAACAATGCCGACAACTCCCCAGGCTAATGGTTTTCGGCCATCCGGTATTTATGTTTTCTATCAAAGTACTTTTTAACCTGCCCTAAAATATTACACCCTATAAGATTTCAATCCTACGCCCACATAGCAATGCATACAAAAGTAGCTCAGTCAATATGTAGGGAAAATCACAAAATATGAAAAAAATTAAATTGGTCCCCTATAACACAAATATGCAACTAACTGAGTTGTTTCAAAATTATTATTTTTTATTTTGAGCTCTATCTATCTACTGGTTCCTGTCTTACAAAAATGTCTTAGGTAGTCTGATAAAAAGTTTTTGAACAGAAAATATTGTTCCCATATGACACTATGCATATCTTTTCAAGATAACCAGGCTGACCATTGAAAAATAGGTTTTCTTGTTTGCTGTCTTTTGACAAAATTGGTAATTTTATTTTTTAACATTTCTTCTCCCCAACTTCCAGAGGTTTTTTTCAATCCAATATATATCTACTGAAGCCATATTCTTCTGTACCACTTTAACCTCAAAAATATTCTCCATTATAGATTTATCTTGAAATAGATAGCGTTTTATTAACTTTTTACTAACTGATACTTTGTTTTATCATAAGGTGATCATATGATTTTTATAATTTTTTGGAACTACTAAAGGAGTCTGGAGGATATCTTATACTGATGAACACACGCGGCTATTGACGCTAGCTTAGGACAACGACACGACGGCGGGCGGCGGCCCCCGGCCCACGTGAAGGCAGTCACTGTTACAAAACATAACAAAACTCAGAAAAACTTTATTTTTCTAGTCATATATCTACACATGTTTTAAAAGAGATCTATTCACTGGATTTTAGTTGCTGACTATCAATCAGTTAAACGTTAGAAAATAGTGTTTATGATAATGCACATATAGGTGAACTAATTTTATTTTTCCGGTAATTAGTGTAAGTTTCCATAACATTACATAGCGTTTTGACATATAATTGTAGCATTGACTATGTACACTAACGTGAATAGACCTCTCATCCAATGCATTTAGTTTGAGGCAAAAATTTGGAAGTTCGGTGGACGCCGCACCAGAGTCGCTGCCATCGATGTTGTTGTTATTATGCTGAATTTACAGTGCTGCCAAAACATTTTACCAAAACATAAACATAACTTTCAGTTATAAAATGTTTCATCCTTGGTTTAGAAGAGTGGTAATACTGATTTATCTATCATATGTTACGTGTACTTCGATGGAAGCCGCAAGAGATCGCACCACCGTCAATATGCTTCAAACACGCCTATGCTATGAGAAGTCTACTCACGTAGTGTACAAAGTCAATGATTGTAGCAAGTTTCATCAGAGTAGGATGTTTCATAGTCATTTTTGAATGCCGGGTGTAGTAACATTTAGTCATATTTATGCATGTCGCCTTATATTGTTAAATTTGGGGCCCCTGCGGGGCCCCCTGTCATTGGGGGCCTGGGCCAAAATGCCCCCTTTGCCCCCCGCTGGTGGCGGCCCTGCGTAGGATGTGCAAGCAATCACTTTATAGTCAATGGTTTAACATCAATTTTTGTGGCGATCAACAAGCCCTTCGACCGCACTGCAACATTTCTCTAAACAAATCAAGAACCTGTGAAGTAGTCCAGGCTCCACTATCCACACACAGTCGGCGTCAGTAGCTCGACATGCTGTGACTGTGACATCACATCATCATGACGTCGCGACGGTGTGATGACGTCACGGCGTCGGTGGCCGGGCGCCGCGGCGCGGCTAAAACCGTCCTCAGTTCCAGCGTCGTCGCAGTGGCAAGCTGAGGAGTCCTATCACAAGCCATGTGAGTCAATTCTATTTTTTAACAATTAAATAAACCGAATCGCCCATATTTAGGACAGGCTGAATGGTTATTTTAACTTATTTTCTAGACAAACTAAACGGCTTATTAGTCACTTAAAAATTAAATTCATTATAGATAGTTGACATTTTGGGTTTCATTAATGGTATGTGTTACATAGATAGGGTGTACATAATTGCATTGTGTATAAATTCCCACATTATTTAAAGTGTTGGTCTTAAGGTACATTTTATAGCCACTCTAAAACTGATTGCCTTATCGTTTCAAAACTTCAAAAAAATATAAATAAATAAAATATAATCAAAATTAAACACTAATTTATTTTTATATGTTCATATTATAATTTTTATTTTGTTTACATTTCGTAATTTTATGTAATTTAGTAATGCACCTTCAAGAATTTGATAGTCAAATTGAGAGACGTAATAGGCAAATCCATGAAGAAATTAATTCGGTAGAATGGTCTATTAACACGAGTCTCATTATATCGTGGCAAATATTTCCTCACAAAAAATTAAAATGTAATACAGTACAGCAAATGTAATAGTACGTTTACATGGTGTAATGGTATTTCTAAACCTCTGTGAGTGTAAGCATCAAAACTGTCATTTTATTGACTATTCTATGTTATTTTTCACATTTTTGTTCATGTAGTGTTTCACACTAAAGGGGTCGTTTTTAGAGCGATTTAATTATTCTTTTTACTGTATTCGCTTAGTTGGACCTGCATTTACAGCACTATCAACATTAAAAACGTTTACCCTAAAAACAGTGACTTACGCCTTTGTCTATGTTACGGCAGTTTTTTTATTTTTTATTTTTATTAAAAAATTCTGTTTACTTATCTAATCTCCAGTATACATAATACTTTAGGCTAGCTGGCTAACTAACAAATTGAGAGGTCGTGTTTCATGCAATTTTTATGTAGAGGAAAAAGAAACAATCGTAAAATAGGGTAGAGAATTTTTACCTTACCATTTCACATTTCAGTCATACACAGTAAATAAATGTGTATTAAGGGGCGCTCCACTTGAAGACAGCGAGAAGAGAACAGAGGCTTTATGCCCCCTATACAGAGGTATGAGCCCTAAATATCGTGTTTACCTCGTATCACTAACCTGTAATGATTTGTCAAAGACGTTCATATCTCACATAGTGCCAGCATATAAAACCTTATGAAATTCGTCTAAGGCTCAATATGTTTTGTTCAACACATCACTGAGGAGTTGAGAAGGGGTCAACTTTACTATTTAAGACCAAGGCTTTACAATAATTTTAGTCTATTTTAAAATATGAAAACGATAAACCTTAAAAAACATATACTATTAAAATCAAAGATTTACAAATTGTAAAAGATTTTTTATGCTTCCATTTCGATTTTTAAATGCCACTTATAATAAATTCAATTTACTTCAGTTTTTTAAACCATATATCGCGTGTTAGATTAATCTTTAGTCACAGTTAAATTATTGTAATGGGCCTACTGTTCTGTAGGACTATTCCCAGACGCCACCGCAACGACAAATTGGAAGGACATTAAGTAAAAAATTGTAAAAATGTAAACAACTTTTAGCCAAAATCGTCTTCAATTGTATACTTTAATATTATCGCTACAGTTTAAACAAATGTAAATTTTGCAGTAGTTGGCTCCAGGATAAACGTGTGAAAACGCTCGGCATCTTGACCATGTTATTCAATTGTAAAACATCGTCGTGTGGAGATTTTCAAGCTCGAGGTATAAAGCGCAAGAGCGCAACTTAGCATATAAGACCTACACGTAAAGAGTGCGAGCGAGGTCACAATATTTTGTGTTATAATATAAACTAGTTCTTTTAAGGAATACTATTTAACTCTATGTGGGACCTATCCCCTGAATTTCTTTACCACCAAGAGTTAAAAGTGTACTGCTGGACAAAATATCAAGAACTATGCATTATATCGTTTTCAGATGCGATGTTATTTCTTACTATGACGAGTAATATTCGGCAACTCGGCACTCGTATCGTATCATGACTCCAACAGTGGACTAGGGCACAGATCAAAATGCAGTTTTCTGTTTTTGTATGTAAAGTTAGACAAATGCCTAATTTTAGTTGTGTTAAACAGACTCTAGACGCAGTACATGGGCCACACAAATGAACGTCTTTAGTATTCCGAATATCTGGTAGTTGCCAATCCGCAATCTCGGAGCTGTCGGTCTATTTGTGCCCGCACTCATTGTGCCGTCCAAAGCATGTTTGTTCACTCTTCATTCATCAACAGACACCCACAACTTCCGGTAAACAGAAACACAGAGCAAAATTATAGCTGCTGGCCGAACGTCTTACACTCCTAGCTTATAGGTGTGCAACTGGCAAATCCGCATGATATTTTGTTTATAATGTCTTGAATTACACGTAAAAAACTCACATTTGGCGATAAGCAATATTTTTTTATATTTGAAGGACCCTTGTTAGTACTTGTTTGGAATTAAAATACCCGAACACAGATACCACCACATGTCTGGTAGGATTCGATAAGTGATCATCCATGTTTTGTAAAAAAATAATCTTACTGGAAATAATTCGTGAAAAGCAAGGATCTCATCATTGACAGTGAATGACGAATTATCTCATTTTATCGGACGATCATTTTTTTCTTAGCAACAATTAATTACTTATAATGTGGTTTCATATACTACATCTAGGATAAGTTCATAAAAACTCTAAAACAAATTATAATAAATAACATGTCCTTTAGTAGCATAATGCAAATTTTCCTTACACGGGAATATAAAAAAGTTTCATTATTGTTCAAAATATAAAACACTAAATAAACAGAAAGGTCTCGAATCTGGCATCTTCTCCGGCGTGACGTTGATATGACAGAGTAATATGGAATCGACGCAGTTGTGCTTCAAATGAAATCATAATTAGGCGAGATGTTTTGAGGTTTACTCTTAAATCACCCATGGCTATTTATGTGACTATTCATGGCTACTCTATATATGTGACGTGTAGGCTATATATTTTTTGTGTTTTGTGTGTGTTTGTGTTATTCGTTAAACTTGACAAGTATGAAGATCACACCATCAAAACTGTCAACGTTATCATATTCTGGAGGTGGAAGAGAGGAACGTTTAAATACCACGTATATCAGGATTATTGTTAGCTAAGTATAATCTTGCAAAGATACCCCTTAATAAGTACCCTAAAAGGGGGATGTGTTTTGTGCTTTCATCGGCAACGATAATTATTCCAGGAAAGGTTCCACTGTAACTCGTGATTGCTCTGAGACGCAGTCTGCAGGATGATCAAGATCAACTAATAGTTTTATGTGTCGCTGCCGACATAGACGTCAACTAAAAGTAACGCGACCAGAAACCAATTGATTGACGCCAGTTCTTAGTGGCGCAAACATACAGCTTCTTGACTCATAACAACACAATGATTCAATTATTTATAGATTTGATTATTTGTAGTCGGTCTGCAATAGTATCTATAGGACTTAACATGCTGGGTTTATGGTATAAACGACGGCATTTATTCTGTTTGTAGCATGACTGTCTATATTTCTTCCTTCGGGATGCATTAATTGTACCGAGTATACATGTATTAGATATTCCCTAACGCATATTCCCAGTTTATATCTATTTGGCCAACGAGCAAAAATAAATCTTCAAACAAAATCAAATGAATGAACTATATTTGATGACTAAATATTATTGATTTATTTGTTGCAACTGTACCTATTTTTAATACAATATGCTACTTTTTTTCAAAGATCTTCTTTCTGCAGGGTATTAAGCCTCTTGAAGTCATTTTTTTTAGTGCAATTATTAGTTTCAACGTAGTATAAAGTAACTAAACTTTTATCTTCCTAAGCTATTATTATTTTACTACTTTATACTATTCAAACGTAGGCGGATGATTTTGAAGTGACCGCATCCTACTGCGTTACAACCATACAGTGAGGCGCGGCGAGAATGTCAATTATATTTATTTGCGCGACAAGTCAGAACTAATGCCCACGTTGGCGCCAGCAGCTGGTGTGAGATATAATCTGGCACGGCGAGGCTGCAACGCTGCAACTGCAACACCGGTCATTGTGCGCAACCAACTCCGCTACGGCCACGTCCGGGTCGGCAACGGAAACCGTCATATTCAAACATGCAGTTATTTCATAAGTTGTGGCCAGAACCCAAGGTGACTGTAGGCCAGGGCCAGGTGAGCTTCATCCCATAATAGCAATGGTGTCACTTTCTGCGACATCCATGGATGTCGCCACAGAGGTTTTGTCGGTTAAGAATGTGTTAAAAAAACCAACATATTACTCTTTGTTACCTGCAAGTGTTGCCCTCGTTGTTGCCAACGCTACAGCAAACAACAATCCTTCTCGTTTGCGTTGCGAATTTTTTGTCTCAACAATTACTAAAATAAGGAATTTCAAAGCAAAATAGTGTAGAATTTATGGTTTTAGATTTTCCTTGATTGATAATTCGTAATTTGGTCATTATCTAATGGTTTGTTATCAACTAATAATCCAAATTTAAAATAGAGTAATATGGTGTCGTTACGATAAATATCGTACCCATGGCAAAACTGCTTCATTCTCTTTTTAATCAGCTGTGTAATGATAAATATTATAACGTAACTTGACTTCCGTTTTAGTTTAGACGTTTCATATCCGGAACAAGAAAAAAAGCTATTCAGCTGACCTGGGAAGAAGTTATGCTTCTTCCTTTACAGACCTTGGCCAGAACCCTCATTGGGGCTTGTAGATTAATTAAATTTTTGTTGGTAGTTGTGCTTGAAGTTAGAGTACCTGTCTTGGCCAACTAACCTAAAAAATCACACCAATTGTCGTTATAATTTTCAACTGGATTCCATAGAGCAGAGTTTCCAATATATAAACCTCTTTAATCTAATCTTTGAAGGTTTCATGATCGGATTGAGTAACTGGTGACATTAAATTCGGTGC
>JAQYXR010001882.1:0-20983 GCA_030545055.2 Neoaliturus tenellus | reverse complement strand
AATATGAATATAATTTATAATATGAATACACATGCGGGAGTATATAATTTAGACTCGCCTACGGCTCGATGGGGGCTCTGCCCCCATAGGGGTTGCCCTGAATTCGTAGAATAATTTAAAGTCAAGAATGAAATAGGTTAGTTCCACGGAAGAACTAGTCAACTAAGACAGCAAAAAGGGACTAAAATGCTTCGTTTAGCCACCAGCTGCTTGACCCCCTAAAAGGATGCCCCGAAATCATAAATTTAAAAAAGTCAAGTATAACATAGGTTAGTTTTACTGAAGAACTGGAAAACCAAGATATTAACAAAACCGGCAACAATAACGAAAAGCTTTTAAAATTGCCTAGGGCTCTTTTTTAAAATACCCTTCTTAGTTTCCCTCATTTCGTTAAAATTTTCAATTTGAGTTGTCAAATAATACTTTCAACTATGCATCATTCTATAATGATTAAAGTAATTAATTGGTGTATTCCAGAAAGAATGGTAGTGGAAAAATTATCAGTTTCTATTGCAATAGGTTGTACCACAAAACAGGAAGGCAAAAGTTAGATATTTGTATTAAAAAAATGGATACACTACGTTAGGATGATTTTATTTAAGCTTTAGTGTTAGATGAAAAGAAGTGTCAATCTAGGTTATTGTTATATTTATAGTTAGAAAAAGAAGTTATAGAAACAAAGGTTTCTCTATTTATTAACCAGCTCTTAAGGGTTGCAATCTGGCGGTATCCAGTTCCCCCACGGGGAGCCCGGAAAAGAAACCCTGTATATGTAAATGTTTACAAATCCCTATTTAACCAACAATCCATAGGCTCCCTCACAAAAATACTAACAGGTTAAGGTTAAAAGTTACGGTTTGATTTTCTGTATGAAAGCTCAGAGACACACCAGGCAGTGTGAAACACAGTAACCCAAGCCTCCTCTGTGCCCCCGCCCTCACACCGGGCCAGGAACGTCAAAAAGTTTAGGTACGGCTCAGAAAGAATGTAAAGGGGCAAACTTTTAATCTAACTCAAGTATCTTTATATAATAATTACAGATTACAAAAAATATTGTAAATTACTAATAAGATTAAGTATAGTTGCTATAATGATGTAATAAGTTTGGAATAAATTTTACTTAGATAAATTCATGTATATAGTATGGCTCTTGTTTGTCGTCTGGGCTCCCCCACTTTTGACATTTACATACAGCGCGACTTTGAAGGAAAACAAGAAGGCTCGTCCCCGCGGGGGTGGGCTCAGTGATCCTAGCACTGCTTGCAGAGTCTTCCTATACATCTTCTAAATACAATGAATTTAATTTTAACATCACTGTCAAGGTAAGTTGAAACAAAACTTCAAGCTTATGGTGAAGCAAAATGGAAAATTTATATATCTTAGAGTATAAATTTAATAAATTAGTTAACTTAAAAACTGACTGGAGGGTAAAGGACCAACAAAATGATTAAGAAAAACACACAATATTAGCTGGCATTAGTTATGAATGCAGTGACCCTAGCACTGCTTGCAGAGTCTTCCGGATAATACTTCTTGAACTTCTCCGAGATCATCAAAGTGGGGCCATGTTCGGACGTGCGGTCTATTTCGTCTACGTAATCGAGATGCAGGTGAGGGGCCTTCCTCATGCGCACATCTTATTCAAAATTGACGGAGACGGGCCAGTCCAAGCATCCGAAATTGACTCACTAATCCGTGCAGATATTCCCTCGGAGGAGGAAGCTGGAGGACGGCTAAGAGAGTTGGTTCTAAGACACATGATCTACGGCCCATTTGGTACAGGTAATCGAACTGACTTTCCTTGCTGGGACTGTGCAAAGGGTAACTGCACCAAGTTCTTCCCTAAGCCCTCGTGTGAAACTACACACGTTGACTAAAGAGGGGTTTGTTCAATATAAACGGGACTATAACAATCAGGGTTCCATAACTTCACGTAAAAGACAAGTTAGTGTCCATGATGGATGGGTTGTACCGTATATCAGAGTCCTGTTGCTTAAGTACGAAGCACATATTAACTTAGAGTATAAATTTAATAAATTAGTTAACTTAAAAACTGACTGGAGGGTAAACGACCAACAAAACGTTAAAGAAAAACACACAATATTTATAATTAATGCCAGTAGTTATAAATGTTTTTAGTTCAATTTTAAGAGTGATACACTTCCAAATACTAGGAATTTAATTTTAACATCACTGTCAAACTAAGTTAACACAAAACTTCAAGCTTATGGTGAAGCAAAATGCAAAATTCAGCTACATGCAGCTAAACTAAATCAAATGATTGCAGAGATACTAGATAATTTCGTATTCATTCGAGATGAAGGTGGTTCCTATAACTCAAAGTACATGTACACTTAATCAATCGAGCCTAATAGTGTATTAACGTGAACACGGGTGTACTAGAAAGAGATCATTTAAACACGAGCGAGAACTAAACCTGGTAAGTGATCTCGTATGTTACCGACACAGTGATAAACGCTTACACGGCTGTACTACGTTACCGCAAAATCTTAATTTTTACCTTTTTTATAGATAAAAAAAGTGAAAAATTGCTAATTTTTAGAATTTTTTATTGATACAAATCATGTAAGCTAAAAGAATGCCAAATTTCAAGTCTCTAGCTTGAACGGTTGCGTCCAAACTTTTATATACATCAGTGAGTTACACACTCACTGTTATTTGATTACACTGAGTGTCACACACTCACACTTATGTTAGATTTAAATTCTAGTCACTCCTAGATCTTACTGATTAGAATTAAAATAAGTGTTTATAATAGAATTTCTTCTATAAACTCTTGTAATTCCTAATTATTTATATCTTATAGTGTAAATAATTATAAATTCACGTGATTCATGTTGAACAAATAATATATTTGTGACAGATAATACAAGGATAATCTGCTGTCACTGGTTTCATGAATTTCTGAGTTGTATAACATTGCTCTGTCAAAGGCTGTCTTAATTTTCAACGAATGAAAACACACAAAGTAATTTAGTTTAGAGCATCACAATTTACATCCACTCCAGTTTAATACTGACGTAGCAATTTCAGCTGTTTGTGTGCGCTCTCCTGCAAATGACTATCTTGAATTCACGAATAAAATTGTTCTTTAGCAAATATTAATTTAGAGGTGATCAACATTTATTGGTCCTTAAGACATGTAGAGAATAATCAAATAGCCTGTCCGTATTAAAAATCTTAACTCGAATATTAATCAAGCAAAACCATTAAATAATTAATTAAACAGAGCAATAAGGATTTATTTTAGTATGAGACTGTGAAACATCTACTTTTAAGTGATCCTCTCATATCTGGTCCTTTCATCTATAAATTAATACATTTTTATTCTTCGATAGTGTATGTATTCTGCGTAGTACGGTCCTATGCTCATCCAATGGCTCGGGGGAGTAATAGAAGTCACATTTTACCTTGAAGTTTGAAGATACAGTACGTACCAAAATAAGCAGTACCGTACTGAATTTTTGAGATTTTACTTCCTTAGTTTTACAAAAAATACATTTAAAAGTAAGCACCATGGGTTAAACTCAATTAATAACATGTTCAATATTACCTGTGTCCAGTTTGAGGCAACACTCGTAACGTTCTTGAAAGTTTTGTATAATTTAGTTTTAGTTTCTGATTCAGTTTCAGTACCTTTTATTTCGGGGCATACTGTAGTACGAGTTTAATTCAAATATATCGAAAACTTTTTTTTGTAGATAGTTATAATAAGTCATTAACAATGGAGTCCTAAAACTCAAAATTGGGCGTTTATTTCAATTATATGTGATTTTACGTAAACTACATAATGGGCACACATACAAAATTGCACAAGATTTTAGACTTCAAAGGGTGAGATATTAACATAAAAAACTATAATCTTGCGTTAAATAAATTACTTGGTTATAATTTCTTTTAAATTAGGTATATTTTTATCTTTTTTCCTTTTAATTAATATGATGAGTATAAATTAAAATTACAGCTCCAAAATAAATGTCTAGGTGAGACAGTTCCCGAAAGCTTGTTCCACTCCGCTGAAAATTGCCAGACCACGCAAGGAAAGCTTCCATCAAAATGATTTATTATTGGTAATAAGTTGCAATATTGCTTTCCTGGCCTCATCAAACGTAACGTATTACATCCGATGCTTGTGTAGCGGCACGATTGACCAACGTCAACGTGACGGCGGGTGGAGACGCCTCGCACTCGCGGGCATCGGACCCGGTAACCCGCTGCACTGTGACCGCCGCACCGCGCCGGCTGTGGCGCAAGTCTCGCCGGTTGATCAGTCGGGATGAAATTGTAACAAAAACGAACCGTTGGGCAAACCATGAGGGAGACCGAGCGTGAGCGCGTGCTATATATCCGGGGGCTGGGGAGCGGGGCGTCAGTCACCATGCGGGGCTCTAGTGTGGGCGCTGCTGCTGTGGGCGTGGTCTGGGGTGGACACCAGGAGTAGCCCTTCCCACCAAACCCTTCAGGAGACGGAGAAACGACCCACCTACAAAACATCAATTGGGGAAGATTCGTCTTTGCTGAGTAGAATCGTCCGCAAGAGAGATGTAGAGGATGTCGTCGCGGCGGGCGTCCCACGGGCACCACTGGAGCCACGGGGGAGGAGCCGAGCATCACTCGGACCATCACAGCAGCCACGGGCACAAGGCGGACAAGGGGTACAAGGGGCACCACCACCACGACCACGGAAAGAAGGGGCACCACGACAAGGAGGGCAAGGAGGGCCACTTTGAGGAGCACGGCGGCCACAAGAAGAAACACCACGACGAGGGCGGCTACCACAAGGTACTGGCTTGACTTGGCGACGCGACGCGCCTACTCCAGTGGAACACCCCACGAGCCTTTCATGCATTCATCCCTTGCAATTTTGTTGTTGTTGGGGTTTTTTATACACTAAGCATCAATTATTTACATACAGGCAGCAATTTAGTCGCCGAAGAACCATAGTTATGTTGTGTTGTATTGCATGGTGATGCAAAGAATTAGTGTAGAAGGCTTGCAGGGGATTCCATTACACAGTGTGTAATGTAAAAAATAAGTGTGTAAAAACTTTAAACTGTTCACAATAATACTAAACTGAATTAACTTATTATAAACGTTTAATAGATTATGTGTGCCAGTCGTCACTTCATATTGGAAGAGTCGTGTTAAACTAATAGCTATAAATCACTTGTTAACCCAGTCCACAAATCACTTCAACCAATTAATAATGTATCAGTCAATTAATTGGTCGTCGTTTTTAAATAGTGCTATTACCAAATATATCAATTTAATTTTTTTTTATTATTAAGGATGTAAAATAAAGTGCTTTAAATTCAAATAAAAATGATCAAATATACAATATTTGTATGCAATAATTTAAAATGTCCTTACTAATTTAATACTTGATATTAAAATAAAAAAAAAAATCATCTTAAACTTTAACACTAATTAAATGTAATACTTCATTTACTACTAAGGTAAAAGGCCATGAGGACCATAGTGATTTTCTCCTTACAATAAAAGTATATAAACGATAACGATTGATCACTTTTGAATGAATGAATGAAAAAAGCTCTTTATTTTCTTCAAAAGTATTTACATGGCGTAAGTTTCGCGCAGGAAACTTAACCTACGCGCTATACAACAATAGCTTCTATAGACGGTCTGTTGGGTTGGCTACCTGAAAGTAAATAAACAATACTTAATATACTAGTTATAAAATAATAATACAAAAAGCGCTAAGCATCTTGTTACAGAAACAAAATAAAGACATACTTGATCGATAACACAATTAACTTAACACAATTTACCAACTAAAAAAGTAATTCATGTTTCTCTTGAGAAATACCATGTTTACAATCATTTGCTTTTTTCAAAAAGCTTTATAGATTTAATTGGTCGTCTTTTTTAAATAATACTATTACCAAATATATAAATTTTATTTTTATTCATTATTAAGGATGTAAAATAAAGTGTTTTAAAATAAAAAAAATTATCAAATATTAAATTTGTATGCAATAATTTAAAATGTCCTTACTAATTTAATACTTGATATTAAAATAAAATAAAATCATCTCAAACTTTAATACGTGTTACGTATTTAGTAGTAACAATACGAATTAAATGTAATGCTTCCTTTACTACTAAGGAAAAGGCCATGAGGACCATAGTGATTTTCTCCTTACAATAAAAGTATATAAACGATAACGATTAAACACTTTTAAAAATTACATTTTTAATAAAACTCAAAATGGCTCAAACACTGCTACTAGTTATACATTCTTAAGAAATTGTAAATAAAACGAGTCTTTGCCAGTCGATACTCGACAAATACAGCTCCAGTTTGAGCAGATGGTGTCAAACTTGTATAAAATAAAAAACAATCACATAATTAAATAAACTAATTATCACTCCCAAATACTCTTAATTAAAACCCATTTTGTCAGTCATCGTTGTATTTGAATTTGAAAGTTAACTGATAAGTAAACAGAAAAACTAAATAAATTAAATTGACAGAAGAGAGACAGGTTGTTTTTATGAAGACAGCTGTCTGTTTTCATGAAATAAATCATATGTTATAGGTAAACTTACTAACTTTTGTCTCATATTTAAAATACATGGAAACTTTAAAGTCCAATGGGGTGAAGCACATTGAACTGAGGGCAATAGAAATTATTCCATGACGTCTACAGAGAATTCCCTTTAATTTGACACCTCAATCACCAAAATCGGTTCATAAATAAGAGAGTTTTTCTGCTCACAAGAATTTCCTTACGGAATTAGTAAGAAAGATTAATTCAAACAGAAAGTTAACGTGACATGAAAAATGCCTAGGGTCTACTACAAATTACTATTAAAAAAGTACTTCACACTTTTGTACTCTTTTGTCAGGAGAAACACTCGCATATAGACCACAATGTGCCAACAGTTTAACAGAACTTACTTAGTTATAAAAATTATCGTAACAAATAAGTTACTTATTTGTTCATATATTCAAAATATACTCAAATATGATATGGTTTAATATAAGGTTGTGTTTTAAAAATTATACTGTCTAAGATTCAAAATACCAAGAAGATTTTAATTCAGAGTGAAGTAGAATGAAGAGAGAAGATTTTTATAGACCATAATGACTTTACATGTAATATTAAACCTCATTTTATTCATTCAATGAATATCGCTAAAATCTAGTAGAAACATTCATATGATTTTGTTATATACAAATATTAATAATATGAAATATTTATATAATTTGTTAGCGGTAGAAAACTTGTAACTGAATAACTTAAGTCACTGGCTTATTTATTAATTGGAATAACAATATTTCCTGAAAGGAAAGATTTTAAAATATTATGAACTTCTAGAAGTGGTTACAAAGAAAAAGTTTGTTAAATATTACGATTTGCGGGTTGATTCACTCGTCATAAAACTATAATATGTAATTAAAACAAGCAATGGACAATTATTTAAATGTCCTTGACTCAAATTTATTGCCAACTATTGTTCTTGTAAATAAACTACTCAGATCCAATGTGAGGTCATACGCTTCAAGTGATGATTTATAAGTCACGGTCCATAAATCTCGTGTTGCCTATTTGCAGTAAATTTTACCGCAAAACAAGTAAACGATAAGATTTTAATTTGAAAGCAAGCTCTTCAAACTATGGTTTTATTTTCTATTCTCAATAAGAAAATCACCTTTAACTTGAGTTTTTCGGGGGGAGGCTTGGCGTTACAAGCCCTTGTGCCACAGGAAACCAAACAACTTGACGAACCACAAAAACCTATTCAACTCGAGGGAAAAAAGGTAACAGCAAATAAATTTATTTATCTATCAAATTTATCAACTGATATGCAAAACTCGTTTGGGTCAGGCGTGTAGTAGTGTGTATTTTGTATTTAAGATTAACGTTGCAGCGGGAAGCGTGAGTATTGTGAAGGAGTTTAGTCTGTTTCAAGTTTTAGCACACTTTCAAACTTTCTTAAAGTAGTGATAATCCTTATTCAAATAAAATTTGACGGTTACATATTTTTAACCAACTGGCAGCGTTGACAAGAAGAAGTCCCTATGACTGCTTTCTACGCACCTTTTTGCACAACGGCCCCAGATTGCAGACCGAATACAGTCTATCTTGAAAAACATGCATTTTCGTTTAGTTTCCTTGCCAAATTTTCTGTACATCTCAATGACATAAATCTTTGTTCCTACGTTTATCGACGAAGCTATGTGTTGTTAAATAAATAAGGAATAAGAATGTTAAAGAAGGAATTTTTCATTGGATGATCAGATAAAAATTAAAGTTTTTTGTGTACCATTTCTTTTTGGGCAATAAATTGGTTTTTGTGTACATTTTATTTTTTGTATTTGAAGTAGGTTACATAAACATCCAATGTTATTTTTAATCAAGAGGTCTTGTTTGATTACCCGGCCTGCTCACGGGATGTGAGTAGTTTGCCATGCATACATTTAATATTATTTTTCTAGTTCTTTTTTGAACTGTTTTATTAAAAAGCATTTTAATGCAACTAACTGACGTGCAAAGCCTTAGGGACATCATCACATTCAATTTAGGTCCATTACTTCAGACAGTTTAAATGAAGCCAAAATCATTACACTACTATAGTCTATGACAGAAAACAATTGAGGACATCCAGCAAAGCCGTTATTTTGAGAAAAGCGGACAAAGGAGTGCTCAATTAACAAAGAAATGCTCTCACAGGCAGCTCTTGATGAGACCCTTTTCGGCTTACCTAGGTATAAGACGTAGTAAGTATAAAATGTGAAAATTGTATAATTATTCTAAGTAATGCACAGACAAAACTGTCACTTTATTTGTGCGTTTGTATATATGCCCATAGTAAGGGAATCTCACAATTGATAGTTGATAAATTAAAATTTAAGAGATGGAAATGTTTTACAGGAGCATCACAAAGGGGAAAAAGGTCACAAAGGGCACAAATACCACGACCATGGCTCGTACAAAAAAGGACATAGCACAAAAGGGAAACATTCCATACACAAGTTGGACGAGCATAAAAAGAAAAAGCACTTCTACGACGAACACCACGACGAAGGTCACCACAAAAAACATGGAGGGTACCACCACCACCACGACAAGCACCACGGGGGCAAGTACAAGAAGGGACATAAACACTCCGGGTACCACGAGGACCACAAGGGCAAAAAGGGACACCACAAGAAGGGCAGCCACCACCACGAGCACGCGGGACACAAGAAGGCCGGCGGCCACGAGGAAAAGTACGGCCACAAGTCGGAACACGGCAAGAAGGGCGGCCACAAGGACCACAAGAAATGGGGATGGCACAAGAAACACTAGGACCCTTGAGCTTGGGGTGCAATGCCTTGGTCGGGATGAAAGGAATTCATCTCGCATTTCCAAAAGAAAGTGGGGGATCCAGATTTGAAATGTCCTGACGTCCTATTTGCTGTTATGGACTGAGTATTTTAACTTGGGTATATAATAGTTTGCCTGATGGTCAGCTGTTTTAAGATGGCGTTGTCCGTCATGTTGGTTTGTCCCTTGTCCTATTGGGTTCAAATAAATTGTGTTTGAATCTAAATAAAATAAACAGTTCCTTATATATATATTTTTCTATAATCATGAGATATATATATATATATTTTTTTTTTAATTTTATATTAAAAAATTCTAAAAGAATAAAAAAAATTTGTTCATGCTTTCTAATTTGTAAAAACTCATTTGAACGATTGATACAAATGTCTTTTAGGTAATTTTTTATTGAAAATAATGTCCGTCTTATGAAAATTTATACCTCTCTTGATGATCCCTTAATTTAGAGCTAAACCCATACATTTTTTAATTCCAAATAAAAAGTTGTTGCGTTACCTGTTTAAGGATTTTCTTTTGGGGAGTAAAGCGAATCGGGGTTGAATCCAATGGGCTCTTAATGACACGTCATAATAACAAATTAATAAACTATATTTGTTTGACGTTTTTAGTCTACATTCAAAATAGAACATGTTTTCTGACATCTGTTTAGTGGAGGGGAGAAGCGTTCTTGTTTAGTTGTTCCTGACGGAAATATTGACTTGATTTCCAGTGTTAACTGTTGTTTTGAAAATATTTTATTTTGGATGGTTATGATGGTTAAGTTAAGGTTTGTTTAAGGGCGGTATTTCTAATTTTAGGGTTAAAACTGTGTTATTGTACGAAATATTTGGTATGTTATGAAGACAAGCGGTAAGGCATACTTTATAAACAAGTTATTGTTTCTATTAATGTTTAAATATTGTGATTCGTCTTGAGACTGTTTAAAATGTATTTATAATGGTTTTTATGATAATATTGTTGTTTTACAATTATGTAAATAAAGTTATAATCTGCAAAGTGTACATCTGATATTTGTTGTTTGGGTTACAAAAGCCCTGATTATGCATACGCTCTTGTAACTCGTTGTATAACTCGCCATCTATGGCTTTGTTTTAAGAGGTTCCCTAAATATAAGGGATGTTGGAAGCTTTCCCTTAAAAAATTATAATATCTCAGAGCAGAACGTATTTTCCCACAATTTTTATTGTCATGGTTAATATTGTATTAATATAAAGTAATAAAACCACAGTAAAAGACGATACGCACTTAAGCTAATTGAAATTAGACTGAAAAAAATCTGATCAGTGGTTTAGCGATTAGTGTAAGATGACTAATATCACTCGGGAACAGTGAGTAAAACTAAAGGCATGTGACGTAATTCATTACTGGCCTTGACATCTCTCAGTGTACCATTGTTCTTTTATTTTACAGCCTTCATCAAGGTATGTTATCAGTTTTATTAAAAAAAGAATTTAAATATTTTATTGGCACCTCACCGTTGTTAAATACAACACGGTCAATACAAATGACGTCATCACAGCTTACAGCCCAACATTTTTTGAAATCAAGTAAATTAAGTGCGCTTATTTTAAGTGTATGTACTGGGCAGCACGCCTCTCTAAGAAGTATAGATATGTTTGTGATTCTTATCAAACAATTCTTTCAGCAATTCATTTACTTAAAAAAAGAAAAAAACTGCCACTGTGTCATTTGTGAGATGTAATGACCATACTCTAGTGTTTCAATATTTCATAATTCTAGTATATGATCACTCTATTGTAGCCTGTATAAATTTTGCCAGTGGGATCCTCTAACTTCATCTTGCAAGACAAAAGTAATATTCCACTTATTTAATTACTTAATTTTCAATACTGTTAGGACTATCGGGTTTTATATCTAGAATAAAATAAAATCAATAGAATTTGAGTTTTGTATTGGTACTCAGACATGTCTAACCAACACCAACACTCCTGGGAACGAATGTCGCATGACTTTCATGCAAAACATGGTATTTTGTTCCCCTGTTTCGGAATATTTTTCAAACGATTTTCTTTAAACTTGGTAAGTGTTTAGTTGAATAGTTTTATTAGGTTTCACATATCTCAAAATTTAGAAAATTTAATAGAAAAATATTCTCTATGACGTCCCAAAGTAACTTGATTTTCCTTACTTTTAAGATTTTTTTGTACTTATACTATTAATTTTTAATCGTATATCAGGTATCAAGATATAACCTTAATCTACAGTAAAACATAAATTTTACCAATAAATATCAAAAACACCGTCCGAAACAGGGGAATACGGACGCATGTTTTCAGTGTTTTAAAAGGTTGAAGATGACTCTTAAGGTATTCCGATAGTTTCCTTAAAAACCATTTTACATAATAATGACTAAGCAAATCATGACTCTTTTCTATATACAAAATTCCCTGACTAATACTATTGTATTATAATTTCAGTAAACATTTTTACAATGAGTGGTGGACGAAAGAGGTTAAGTGGTTCTGCCTATAAAAAAGAAGCGCAGAAGAAAGCCAAAAAAACAACGTCAAGTAGTAGACAAAACTGCCAAGATATCTAGTTTTTTTTTTTTTTTTTTTTTTTTTTAAGAAAACCGATGTAGCAAAATTACCAGATGAAACATTTAGTGGCACTTTCACCGACAACAGAACAACGTTGTGCGGTAGTAGTACCGAGACTCACATAAAAGAAATTAAGTCCCATTCTGGTGAAACAACTATAATTATTGATGCTCCTAACAATAAACACTACCAATTGACGAATCCGTGCCATCATGTTCTTTTGTTAATGTTAATACCAATAGACCTACCAGTTCCCTAGTTCCAACTGACTCCGAAATTATTTTAACTAAGATTGTGGAGGACCCAGCTGTGTGGGAGGTCAATGATATAACTCGTGAACATGTGGTAAAGCATGTTATAAACCAAAACATTGATGAACTAGACATAAGTCGTTCGAGAAGATGTATAGGTGGGCAAAGTCGCTATTTATCTCAGTCGTTTTTTAAAACAAAGCTCATAAATGGCAAAGAAATCAAACGTACCTTACCTAATGTATTCTGAGAGTACTGTGAAACTGTTCTGTGTTCCTTGTCAGTTATTTGGCGGAATAAATAAATTAGCGAGAGAAGGTTGCGATGATTGGAAACATGGTAACGAAACTTTAAAAACACATGAAAACTCCTCTGATCACAAAAGATGCGTTTTGACTATGAAAGCCCGAATATCCAGTAAAGGGATAAAGTCCCAGCTTTCAAGTCAAATTGACGATGAGAAAAATTATTGGCGTAGTGTATTAAAAAGAGTGGTTGCGATAGTTCGGTCTTAAACAAGTGCAGGCCTACCTTTAAGAGGACATGTTGGTACCATCATCGAATAGCGGAAATTTTAACATGTGTCTTAAACTTATTTCTGAGTTTGAGCCATAGCATATCGCTAAATATGGTAGTATTGGTCAAGGTTACACATCCTATTTATCTTCGACAACCTATGAAGAGTTTGTAAAGCTTATGGCCAATAAGGTCGTAAAAGATATAATAGAAGAGACAAATGAGGCAAAATATTTTTCTATCATAGTAGACTCTAGCCCTGACATTACCCATACGGATCAACTTGCATTAGTAGTTCGTTACGTGCTGCCAAATGGAATTTCGATCCATTTGTTTATTTGTTTGATTGATTCTGTTGGCCACAAATCACAGGCATTTTTTGATGCAATAACTAAAGTATTGGCCGACAACCAAATTGACATCAAGAATTGCAGGGGCCAATCGTTCGACAACGCTTCGAATATGTCGGGGATTTACTCTGGCTTGCAAGCCAGAATACGAGAGGTTACCCCTACGGCTCTCTTTACACCGTGTTCTGCTCACTCCCTCAATTTGGTTGGGCACAATGCTGCCAGCTGCTGCAAAGAAAGTTCAGATTTCTTCCTGTTGCTTCAAAATCTTTATGTTTTTTCTCAAGTTCAACTAAACGATGGGAAATATTGAAAGAACGTTTAGTTAAAACAGAAAATGTTAGCTTGAAGAAAATATCGGACACTCGTTGGTCAGCACGTGACGATGCATGTCAAAGCCAAAACAAAGACTGGAACGAAATAGTTGATGCACTTACTACTATATCAAATGATGACAAGGAAAAGCCCAAAGCAAGAAGTGAAGCTTATAGGTACCTTCGACAAGTTCAACGTCTAGAAACAGCAATTCTATCTATTTTGTGGGGTGACTTGCTAACCCGGTTCAACTTGACCAGTAAAAAGCTTCAGTCAACAGAGTCTCTCTGCCGGTGCTAGACTGTATGGGTCATTAATAGAATACGTCTCAAGTATAAGAGGAGAGTTCGAAATCTATGAAAATGGAGCTCTCGTTAAGTCTGGAATTACAGAATATGAGGACTCAACGAAAAGGGGAAAAAGCGGAAAACCTTAGCTGGAGAGACAAAAGATAATCAAACGGGCATGGATGGGGCTGAAGCATTTAAAGTTAATACTCATTTGGTAATTGTCGACGGATTAATTTCAGAATTAACAAGAAGAAAAGAAGTGTACAGTGAACTGAGTTCAAAGTTTGATTTCTTTACCAATGGTACTAATATGGACATTAATCAAATCAAACAAAATGCAGCATCATTATGCCAAGCATATCCTGAAGATCTTCCAAATGCCGAAGAATTTGGTGATGAATGTCTTCACTTCTTCGGATTTATAAAGACCATTGATGAGGAATCCCGCCCCAAGACCATCCCTTTACTGTGTCAATTGTTACACGAAAATGGGCTACAAGACCTTTACCCATACGTTGATATCGCGGATATTGAGGATTTTTTCAACAATGCCAATATCGAATTGCTCAGCGTAGAGATCCTTTTCAGGTCTTCGTCGAATTAAAAACTACCTAAGGGCAAGAATGACAAGTGAACGCCTAAACTGGTGCGCAGTGTTAACGATTGAATCCATTGGTGTGACTTAAACGTAATTGAAAACAAACAAAAATATATTTTTGAACAATATTCTTTGTTTTAGAGACTTTTTAACTTCTTTCCGGTGTAATAAAATCGTTTAAATGCATTAATTTTGTCTTCCTACTTTTTGTGAACATTTTTATTTTTAATTTATCAAAATAGACCGAAAAACAACGGAGCTATGACTATTATTATGCAACAAGTGCATTAAAAAATACTTTAATTTCCATACCTTTAACACAAGATAAAACCACTTTTGCAAGAGAGTTCATCGTGGCAACATTGGTTTTGGTGACCCTTAGTGTCCCCAGAAAAAGGTCCAATCGGTTTCAAGAGTATATCTTTCGGGTATCACTATCTCGCTTATTATGCACGATAGAGGCGGCTGGGTCCCCTACCATTTTCTTGATTACTTGACCCTAAGGAACAACTTCCAATCGGGTATTACTCTAGTAAATGAATGACACACAGAGCAACTAAACTCTTCAGTAACTGAACTATTATTTACAATCGAAAAATATATCAAATTAAAAAAAATTGAAGTTTTGACAAAAATTAGGGGAATATCTGAAAATGGAGTTTGAAACATGTTGGGAAGACATAACTTGATGTGTTGATCAAGCCATAAGACGTGTGAAAGTTAATATCACAATTTAATATTCGCCTTTAGCTAATACATTCCTACAACTATTTACAGTATTTTTTTTATTTTTTGTTGTTGTTGTTGCAATATTTACAATTGTCTTGTAAAAGTTCTAATGTCTCTGAAGAAAATGGTTTTTATTTCTTTCGTGGCATTTTCCTCTTGCAGCTCAGAAGAGGGTCAGACGTTCAGTATGTCCCTGTTGCAGTGCACCCGGGAAAACTTCCTTGAGTAGTTTTGACTGTACAGCCGAAAATGTTTATTTCGGTCTTCAGCAGCCTCCTCGGATTACTGTCCAATGGGAACTATTGCATGTTTTATGACCAATGCACCATGCCTCAGAATCGTATGTAACGTTGGGGTCATGGGATACCAACCATAAAGTTCAATATATAGCTGGGTGGTATCTTCTGCGTACTTTTCAAACTTCTCAGTGGTAATAGAGTGACCACAGGATAAGGTTTCTAGTATTACATTGAACCTCATAATAAGGTTAATGTCAATCCCAGTTATGTCTGAGGCAATATCAGGATCTGAAAAAATCGCCTCGATGTATTGCCATAATTAGTATTGTCATAACATTGTTTATGGATGTCTACTAACAAGCCGAGCTCTTTCCGAAATCGCTCTTGTATGCGTTTCTTTGCCTCTGCAACCATTGTTTTCTCTTCAGGTGTTTTGGCTTGCCATTTCTGGATAGGAATCTTGTAAGTCCAATGTAGGATGGATTCAACGAATCTTATCCTGGCATGTAGGATTGATATGCCAAACTTAAAAGAGGCTGGGTCTACAGTAAGCTTTCTGTCTAGATTGTTACAATTTTTAGATATATCCCCACAGATATAGCATCGTACTGTTGATGTGGTTTGTGTTGCCGCATTGCAAACTTTACCTTCCACCATTGTTGGTACGAGAGTATGTACGATTTTTAAATCATTCTTTATTTGCACTTCGGTAAAATTTAGGTTTTTTACTTGGTCCTCGACATATTGCATTTCCTCAACAAATCTGATTCGTGTAGGTCTGCAAAACTGTGTTGACGAGGGTAAGATTTTGCCATACATCAATTTTTCCCCCTTGGCAGTTGTTCCAACCAGCTGGATAGGCACCAATGAGCTTTGAAATATGTTTTCGTCACTGTCATTCTCGCTTTCAAACTTTTGTTTGTACTGGCATTGCTTCGATCCATCGCAACCCCATTTTTTTATAATGTCCAAGCAATTCATTTCAATTTTAGGCAAATTAATAACCACATCTTCTAGGTACATGAGTAGTGGCGAAAGGGCACACCTGGAACAGTTCAATGGCCTCTGAGGAATGCTGACGTCATCAGGTCCTCTGACATAATCAATTACGTCACCAATTACGTCATACCTATGACGTCATATGAATGATGTGTCGATGACGTCATCATCCTTTACATCATAATGATGACGTCACTGACTTTAATTAGGTCAAGGTCACGAGGAAACAGAAAAAAAAATATTTTTGCACTTTTGCGGTTCCTCGAATTTCGCTTGAGAGCAAAAATTTACGAGAAACCCCAAAAGTGCAAAGAAAATTATTTTTTCCTAGCGACCCGACTGAAAACCTACCACATGTGACGCCTGACATTCCTCAGAGGTCATTGACCTGACCAGGTGTACCCTTAAAAAATATTTTTTCTACTTACCAGCCAAGAAACCCGAAGTCCGACTGAAAAACACTAAAAACACGGAAAATACGCGATGGTGTTAACACCAAGAGAGCCGGGCTCCAACTGATCAGACAGCACCGTGTAATCAGGGTACTCGGCTGCGTGGTGGGGATGATGAGGTGGTGGGGGTAAAGTGGTCAGATTGAAGAAAAATTTTATTTTTTGCCAATAATTTATCCGAGTCTGTCCTTTATTGAACCTCCATCACTCGGAGTGGAAATATTTCCTAAGAAATATATTTTTTTTATTCTTTATCATGTGACCTTGGCACTTGTAAAATTTCAAACATAACTAAATGAAAAAAAATTCTTAATTCCAGACTTAGCCGAAAATTTATGAAATGTGTATATTTAGGCTTAATATTCTAATTTCGGACTGAAGTTAAATCATTTGAGTGTAAAAAGTGTGATGTGCACACTACAAGAGTCGAGTAGCAACTGAACAAACCGCTCCGTGCATCTCAGGTACCCGACCCAGTGGTGGGGATGAGGAAGTGGTGGGGGTAAAGTGGTCAGATGGAAGAAAAATTTAATTTTTTTCCAACAACTCATCCGAGTTTGTCTTTGACGCACTTGAGAGCAAGAAAAATTTTTTTTTCAACCACATTCTTCAATAAGTTCAAAAATGTTCAAGGTCAACCATTTGAAGTTTTAAAAAATTTATATAAATTTTTCTTATTTCCAAATTATCTTGGGACTTGTGAATTTTTATAGACAAACATGTTTGAAAAAAAAGTAATTTTTATTTTTGGTGACTTGTGTTTATGTTTACAAACGAACATGTTGAAACATGTTCAAGGTCAACCAATTGAATTTAAAAAAAACCTATCTTGCTAAAATAAACAATACTGTAGCAAGATATGTTTATTTATTTGTTTATATTTTATTATTTATTCATATTAATATAGAGATTTACAAAAACAGTTAAGAAAAACTATATTGTGAACAATAGTCAGTAGAAATATTCCAAGTTTGGACTGGCTTGGGTCTTCATGGATGATCTGGAGGAGTAGGCTGAAGAAGTTGATTAAGGTGACCTTGGATTACACGGTACTGTCTGATCAGTCGGAGCCCGTTTCTCTTGATGTTAACACCATCGCGTATTTTCCGTGTTTTTAGTGTTTTTCAGTCGGACTTCGGGTTTCTTGGTTGGTAAGTAGAAAAAGTATTTTTTTTAAGGGTACACCTGGTCAGGTCAATGACCTCTAAGGAATGTCAGGCGTCACATGTGGTAGGTTTTCAGTCGGGTCGCTAGGAAAAAATAATTTTCTTTGCACTTTTGCGGTTTCTCGTAAATTTTTGCTCTCGAGCGAAATTCAAGGAACCGCAAAAGTGCAAAAAAATTTTTTTTTTCTTTCCTCGTGACCTTGACCTAATTAACGTCAGTGATGTCGTCATTATGTTGTAAAGGATGATGACGTTATAGACACGTCATTCATATGACGTCATAGGTGTGACGTCATAGGTATGACGTAATTGGTGACGTAATTGATGACGTCAGTGGCCTTGATGACGTCAGCATTCCTCAGAACTGTCCCAGGTGTGCCCATTCGCCACTACTTACATGCACAATCTAAGTGCTGTAAGATCCAAAACACTTTGCAGAGAAACTTCAGCTTTGTTCTCCGTAATTGTTATTGTCTCCGGATTAGGGTGATACTCTTTTTTAGCATTTGCACCAGAGAATAACATTTATACACACCCTTACTGAAACTTTGGATGGTTTCGTACTGTTTCGGTGATAAATTTGCATCAACAAACAACGCTAGTGCTTCTTGTGGTATTAGTTTCTTAGGTGTCACCTTCTATACTGAATAAATTATTTTCTTGACTTTTTTAGCTCTTGTAGGCGTTTCTGTATTTTTTTTAAATAACTCTGCAGCATCCGTGTTGCCTGATGCGCGCTGACTCATTGATGCGACATAAGTTATTTCTTCCGAGGACGCCAAGTTTTCTAATTTCTTCAGTTTTTTCTTCTTTTGGGGCGTTCGCTTGATTCTAAAAAATCCTTCTTGGGCCTTACTGGGTTTTGTAGACTGAACGCAGGTATTGTTTTAAGTGTATCAAGCCACTTTTCATTTTGTTTGATAAAGCGATCCTCCTTGTGAGCTTCAGCCCACTTCCTCTTGAAATCCGATTTAAAGTGTTTAAGATAAAGTGTTTAAGAACGATAAATCTGATTCTCCTCAGTTTTAGAATATTTTGTAGCCTCAAAAACCTTTTTCTCCATATAAAGTAATTTTTCATACATTTTTCTATCGGTACATTCTTGTATCAGCTCATACAATGATCTTCTACTTATTTTCATCTCCTTTGTGGAAAACTGCAAATACAACATAAGCTTAATAAAACATGCATATGCTTCAAAAAAGTAGAATTTTTTCATGAAGCCTAGTTTGATTATAAATATAATGATATAGGTTTAGGCAAAAGTGTAGATACCGTTAACTTTTAAACGCGTTAAATACAATCAAAATACTTTTAAAATAAAACAAACTGTTAAAATAAGTAAATAAATCTTTATTTGCCATTTAAAAATATTACATGTATTGGCAATGTCAATTTTACAGCAACAGCCGAAGTCAGAACTTAAATCTATATCCCTACTATAAGTATACAATAATGGTACATAATGGTACAAAAATACAAATATTATACAGGCCTAATACAAAATAAAAACTACAATACAAATACAAAATACAGAATTGTTCAGTTATTAAAAGTCAACATTGATTCTAAAAAGTTCATTTATGTCATAAAAAGGGTTTTGCAAGAGCCAGGCATAGGACTTATTTTTTAAAATCTTAGAATTATATTTACTGATGCAATTTATTAATTTGTTGTACATTCTAAGGGACATTAAAGTATGACTGTTTTGCGATTTAAAATTCTAAAGTGAAATAAAACTTCTAAAAAAATCAAACACAAGCACCAAAGCACGTAACGTTTATTATCCAATGCAATTTCAACGCTACACAGTCAGGCAAGCAGGCAGGAAAAGCGTGGTCAGGCAGCAAGCATGTAACGTGCGGCAAGCAGGCGAAGCGTGCAGCGTGCAGGGCTGAGTCGCAAGCAAGTTCACCACCTGCAACAAGGGAAAGTTTAATCAAACCCTGAGCATCCCCCCGACACCCTGATCCTAAACGTATCCTACATGGTTTCTTTGTTAAGGCTGCTCAGAAGGGCCGCGTTCCACAAAGGGTTTGAGGTCCTTTACGTGCACTACATGCTGTTAGAGGTAGTCGCGGTCCTCCACCACATATACTGTATGTTGGCACCCCTCTTGCCCGTGTCCCTGCAGGGGCCCTTGAACTTGGGTGCAACTTTCCCTAGAGTGGCATCGGCCGCGGAAGATAGTGTGTGCAACCGACGCAACACAAGATTCCCCACCTCATAGGACATCTCCCACCGCCTCAAGTTGTAATGTCGGGACTGAAGTTCGAAGGTGGCTTTGAGGTTCTTCTGGACTTGCTCATACAACTCCTTGAAGCGACTGATCCGGTTCATGTGCACCTCGATCACAGTGGGAGCTTCTGGGTCATCAGAGGTTTCAAAGACCGGTCCACAAATCGCCTTAGGGGGTTTTAACTCCCTCCCCATATAAAGCATGGCCGGCGAATATCCCGTAGAGTCATGATTGGCAGTGTTCATGGCAATTTGGATTTCCTCCAGATACTGGTCCCACATCCGATGATTGCCCCGCACATATTGTGCTATCATGGTTTTGTCAACCCTATTATTACGTTCAACTGGATTTCCTTGAGGACCATAAGGAGCAGTGGTTTGCATTTCGACACCCCACTCCTCTGCCAATGCCCTGACTACTCGGGACACGAACTGGGGTTCATTGTCGCATATCATAATCTCCGGGGCACCAAACCGCAAAAAGATTGTCTTCAGTTTGTTTGAGACATTTTGGACGGTGGCAGCTCCAAGGGCAGCCAGTTCCGTCCATTTACTGGAGGTGTCTTGTGCAACCATCAGAAAACGATGGTTGAATCTTGACTGAAGCAAGGGTCCCACCAAGTCAACGGAGATCGTTGACCACGGGCCCTAGGTCCCCCAGAAATACATCTTTCCAGCCGGTTTTGTTTGTGCCACCTTATAGGTTTGGCATTGAGGACAACTTCTCACATAGAGTTTAACGTCCCCCTTCAACCGGGCCAGAAATAGCGTGCCGCAACCCGACTAGTGGTCCTCTTCGCCCCTAGGTGTCCGGCAGTAGGTGAATCGTGATTTTCATGCAGCACGGCATGCACCCTATCCCCTGGGACACATAGTACCCAGTCGGGGTTGCTACACCCCCGCCT
>JAQYXR010001881.1:0-21068 GCA_030545055.2 Neoaliturus tenellus | reverse complement strand
TGCCAAACTCTGAAAAAATGTGACAAGTGCCACCACACGTATAGCCTGGAGCGAAAGAAGCGTGATCATATCTGTGGAGAATCATTTTGTACTATATGTGACAAGTATGTTCCGCCGAACCATATGTGTTTTGTGCAGCCTGCAAAACCTTTCAGGCCGACTAAACCTTTTCTTTTTGTATTTTTTTATTTTGAGTGTACTCAAGAGACCCCTGTCCCAGGCAATCCTGAAGTGTTCGAACATATACCAAATCTATGTATTGCAGAACAGGCTTGCCCTACATGTGTGAACATCCCTGATTCAGACCACTTCTGTGCATTCTGCGGTCAACGACGACGTGTCTTTGAAGGCGTCAATACCGTTCAAGATTTTGTAGCCTATTTGGCTGAGCCTCGGCCACAATATAAGGATGTGATTGTTATTGCACACAACTTTAAGGCTTATGACGGACAGTTTGTTCTACGGCATATGATTGAGGAACTTGGCTGGGCCCCCGAGATGATAATGACAGGGTCTAAAATTCAATCACTCAAGTATTCTCATCTTCACTTCATCGATTCGTTAAATTTTCTTCTTGAAGGACTGGCGAAGTTGCCCAAGACATTCGAGCTGGAAAATGCAGTGAAAGGATATTTCCCACATTATTTCAACAAAATTGAAAACGCTGACTATGTTGGCCCCATTCCACAACCAGAAATGTACGGTTGCAACGACATGACGGTGTCCGACCGCGAGAAATTCTTTGAGTGGTACACCCCTTTGGCACAGGATCCCAACCATGTATTTGATTTCAGGTCAGAACTATTGAAGTACTGTTCTGAAGACGTTCGCATCCTACGCCTAGCCTGTTTAAAGTTCAGGGAAGGTTTCCTCACTGAAAACGGTGTTGACCCGTTTAGACAGGCAGTTACTATTGCGGGGGCTTGTATGACTGCATACAGGACAAACCATCTACCTCGTGAAACCATTTCGGTCATCCCTGCAGGTGGATATCGTCTTGCTGATCGACAGTCTCGTGAGGCTCTCTGCTGGTTAATGTGGGAGGCCCATTCACGAAAAATTGATATCCAACATGCAGGCAATGCGCGTGAAAAGAAAATTTGTGGTCGGAAAGTTGATGGGTACAGTGAAGTCGGTGATGTCAAGACTGTTTGGGAGTACCATGGTTGCTGGTACCACGGGTGTCCTCTCTGCTTTAAGAACCGTGATACTGCCATCAAGAATGGAACAGCTGGAGACACTATGGCATCGAGGTATGAGAAGACACTCGATAAAACAGAGTTGCTGCGTCGCAACGGCTACACCGTTATTGAAATGTGGGGTTGCCAGTTTGCAACCCAGATGGCAAGTAACCCCGCAATACGCCGGTTTATCGATTCCCGGAATGACATCGCCGCTCCTCCCCTCGACCCTCGGGAGGCTTTCTTTGGTGGCAGAAATAACGCCACCAAATTGTACCACAAGGTAGGCGAAAACGAGAAGATTTTTCACCTTGATGTCTGCAGCCTCTACCCGTATGTCTGCAAGTACGGTACCTTCCCCATGAAACATCCTAAAATTCACGTGGGAGCGGACTGTCCCCAAGACATTGGGAACATCGAGGGCCTAGTTCGTCTAGACATCCTACCGCCTGACGACCTATACCACCCTGTCCTTCCGGCAAGGTTCAATGGCAAACTTTGTTTTGCGCTTTGCCGCACTTGTGCAGAAACCATGCACCAGGGAGACTGCGAGCACACCCCTCATCAACGAGTACTCTCAGGGACATGGGTGACATGTGAAGTCCGGAAAGCTATCCAGCTTGGATATCGTATAGTAAAAATCCATGAAATATGGGAGTACGAAACCACCACCTACAATCCCGACACAGACACGGGGGGCCTTTTTGCCTCCTATATTAATCAGTTTTTAAAACTGAAAGTAGAAGCTAGTGGTTGGCCAGAGTGGTGAACTTAAAAATCAGTTCATCCGTGATTATCACATGAAAGAGCAGATCAGGATTGACCCCGAAAAAGTTTCCTTCAACCCCGGCAAACGTGCCATCGGCAAGACCTGCCTCAACTCTTTCTGGGGTAAATGGGGTCAACGTGACGACTTGCCCCGTACATCTGTAGTCAAAACCCGTGGTCAACTACTAGACCTCCTCACCGATCCAGCCATCGAGGTAGATGAACTCTTACCGATTAGTGATGAGCTAATGTTTGTTAATTGGCACTCACTAAAGGAGTCTATTGTACCACACCCTTATACAAATGTGGTGATTGCAGCTTTTGTTACTGCACAAGCTCGCCTGAAATTATACTCATACCTCGAGCGTCTGGGAGAGCGTGTACTATATTTTGACACAGACTCGATTATTTTCACCCAGACCCCCCAAGACGAGGTAATAGAGGCCGGAGAGTTCTTGGGACAGATGACAAATGAATTGGCGAAGTACGGACCCGATGCCTACATCGTCGAGTTTGTGTCTGGAGGCCCTAAGAATTATGCCTATGTCATACGTGTCGGCCACAACGAGTACAAGACTATTTGCAAAGTCCGAGGGATTACCATGAACTACAGGAACAGGGACATGGTTTGTTTCGCTTCCTTGAAGGACATGATCCTCAATGATGCACCCGCTTCTGTAGTACAAATTCCAAAGAAGATTGCAAGACCCAAAACGGGGCTAGTTGTTACACGGCCTGAGTCCAAGACGTACAGAGTAGTGTACAATAAGCGTCGTCGAGTCGGCGAATTTGATACACTTCCTTTTGGGACGAAGCGACCCAGGATGTAATCCTTCCATGAACGCTTTCTATGCATGTTAGCATGCAATTTTTCTTCAACCGTTTTTACAAATGCACTAGTGACAAAATATCTATGAATATGTTTTACAAATATCTTCCTATATAATTTTCATTCTGCATGTTATATTTCCCAATACAACCACACGGGGATGTTTACAGACTAGCATCCTCAAACACTTAAAGAGGAGGGAGCAGCGTCTGGCACATGGCAGTGCCACTGATGAGATCTGTTGCCGATCGAAACGCTAGCTGATTCATTCTTTATAGTGGCAAAAAAGTGGAGGACGATGTACACCCACCTCCTCGTGGTGTCCTCCGGGTAAAGCTAAGAGGTGTACATATTTTTTGCTTCTAAACTTATATAAAAATAACATACTGAGACATAGAAAAACACCACCATTCTGCATGATATATTTCCCAATACAACCACAAGGGGATGTATTTAGACTAGCCTCCTTAAACACTTAAAGAGGAGGGAGCAGCGTCTGGTACATGGCAGTGCCACTGATGAGATCTGTTGCCGATCGAAACGCTAGCTGATTCATTCTTTATAGTGGCAAAAAAGTTGAGGACGATGTACACCCACCTCCTCCTGGTGTCCTCCGGGTAAAGCTAAGAGGTGTACATATTTTTCTGCCATGTACCAGACGCTGCTCCCTCCTCTTTAAGTGTTTAAGGAGGCTAGTCTAAATACATCCCCTTGTGGTTGTATTGGGAAATATATCATGCAGAATGGTGGTGTTTTTCTATGTCTCAGTATGTTATTTTTATATAAGTTTAGAAGCAAAAAATATGTACACCTCTTAGCTTTACCCGGAGGACACCACGAGGAGGTGGGTGTACATCGTCCTCCACTTTTTTGCCACTATAAAGAATGAATCAGCTAGCGTTTCGATCGGCAACAGATCTCATCAGTGGCACTGCCATGTGCCAGACGCTGCTCCCTCCTCTTTAAGTGTTTGAGGATGCTAGTCTGTAAACATCCCCGTGTGGTTGTATTGGGAAATATAACATGCAGAATGAAAATTATATAGGAAGATATTTGTAAAACATATTCATAGATATTTTGTCACTAGTGCATTTGTAAAAACGGTTGAAGAAAAATTGCATGCTAACATGCATAGAAAGCGTTCATGGAAGGATTACATCCTGGGTCGCTTCGTCCCAAAAGGAAGTGTATCAAATTCGCCGACTCGACGACGCTTATTGTACACTACTCTGTACGTCTTGGACTCAGGCCGTGTAACAACTAGCCCCGTTTTGGGTCTTGCAATCTTCTTTGGAATTTGTACTACAGAAGCGGGTGCATCATTGAGGATCATGTCCTTCAAGGAAGCGAAACAAACCATGTCCCTGTTCCTGTAGTTCATGGTAATCCCTCGGACTTTGCAAATAGTCTTGTACTCGTTGTGGCCGACACGTATGACATAGGCATAATTCTTAGGGCCTCCAGACACAAACTCGACGATGTAGGCATCGGGTCCGTACTTCGCCAATTCATTTGTCATCTGTCCCAAGAACTCTCCGGCCTCTATTACCTCGTCTTGGGGGGTCTGGGTGAAAATAATCGAGTCTGTGTCAAAATATAGTACACGCTCTCCCAGACGCTCGAGGTATGAGTATAATTTCAGGCGAGCTTGTGCAGTAACAAAAGCTGCAATCACCACATTTGTATAAGGGTGTGGTACAATAGACTCCTTTAGTGAGTGCCAATTAACAAACATTAGCTCATCACTAATCGGTAAGAGTTCATCTACCTCGATGGCTGGATCGGTGAGGAGGTCTAGTAGTTGACCACGGGTTTTGACTACAGATGTACGGGGCAAGTCGTCACGTTGACCCCATTTACCCCAGAAAGAGTTGAGGCAGGTCTTGCCGATGGCACGTTTGCCGGGGTTGAAGGAAACTTTTTCGGGGTCAATCCTGATCTGCTCTTTCATGTGATAATCACGGATGAACTGATTTTTAAGTTCACCACTCTGGCCAACCACTAGCTTCTACTTTCAGTTTTAAAAACTGATTAATATAGGAGGCAAAAAGGCCCCCCGTGTCTGTGTCGGGATTGTAGGTGGTGGTTTCGTACTCCCATATTTCATGGATTTTTACTATACGATATCCAAGCTGGATAGCTTTCCGGACTTCACATGTCACCCATGTCCCTGAGAGTACTCGTTGATGAGGGGTGTGCTCGCAGTCTCCCTGGTGCATGGTTTCTGCACAAGTGCGGCAAAGCGCAAAACAAAGTTTGCCATTGAACCTTGCCGGAAGGACAGGGTGGTATAGGTCGTCAGGCGGTAGGATGTCTAGACGAACTAGGCCCTCGATGTTCCCAATGTCTTGGGGACAGTCCGCTCCCACGTGAATTTTAGGATGTTTCATGGGGAAGGTACCGTACTTGCAGACATACGGGTAGAGGCTGCAGACATCAAGGTGAAAAATCTTCTCGTTTTCGCCTACCTTGTGGTACAATTTGGTGGCGTTATTTCTGCCACCAAAGAAAGCCTCCCGAGGGTCGAGGGGAGGAGCGGCGATGTCATTCCGGGAATCGATAAACCGGCGTATTGCGGGGTTACTTGCCATCTGGGTTGCAAACTGGCAACCCCACATTTCAATAACGGTGTAGCCGTTGCGACGCAGCAACTCTGTTTTATCGAGTGTCTTCTCATACCTCGATGCCATAGTGTCTCCAGCTGTTCCATTCTTGATGGCAGTATCACGGTTCTTAAAGCAGAGAGGACACCCGTGGTACCAGCAACCATGGTACTCCCAAACAGTCTTGACATCACCGACTTCACTGTACCCATCAACTTTCCGACCACAAATTTTCTTTTCACGCGCATTGCCTGCATGTTGGATATCAATTTTTCGTGAATGGGCCTCCCACATTAACCAGCAGAGAGCCTCACGAGACTGTCGATCAGCAAGACGATATCCACCTGCAGGGATGACCGAAATGGTTTCACGAGGTAGATGGTTTGTCCTGTATGCAGTCATACAAGCCCTCGCAATAGTAACTGCCTGTCTAAACGGGTCAACACCGTTTTCAGTGAGGAAACCTTCCCTGAACTTTAAACAGGCTAGGCGTAGGATGCGAACGTCTTCAGAACAGTACTTCAATAGTTCTGACCTGAAATCAAATACATGGTTGGGATCCTGTGCCAAAGGGGTGTACCACTCAAAGAATTTCTCGCGGTCGGACACCGTCATGTCGTTGCAACCGTACATTTCTGGTTGTGGAATGGGGCCAACATAGTCAGCGTTTTCAATTTTGTTGAAATAATGTGGGAAATATCCTTTCACTGCATTTTCCAGCTCGAATGTCTTGGGCAACTTCGCCAGTCCTTCAAGAAGAAAATTTAACGAATCGATGAAGTGAAGATGAGAATACTTGAGTGATTGAATTTTAGACCCTGTCATTATCATCTCGGGGGCCCAGCCAAGTTCCTCAATCATATGCCGTAGAACAAACTGTCCGTCATAAGCCTTAAAGTTGTGTGCAATAACAATCACATCCTTATATTGTGGCCGAGGCTCAGCCAAATAGGCTACAAAATCTTGAACGGTATTGACGCCCTCAAAGACACGTCGTCGTTGACCGCAGAATGCACAGAAGTGGTCTGAATCAGGGATGTTCACACATGTAGGGCAAGCCTGTTCTGCAATACATAGATTTGGTATATGTTCGAACACTTCAGGATTGCCTGGGACAGGGGTCTCTTGAGTACACTCAAAATCAAAAAATACAAAAAGAAAAGGTTTAGTCGGCCTGAAAGGTTTTGCAGGCTGCACAAAACACATATGGTTCGGCGGAACATACTTGTCACATATAGTACAAAATGATTCTCCACAGATATGATCACGCTTCTTTCGCTCCAGGCTATACGTGTGGTGGCACTTGTCACATTTTTTCAGAGTTTGGCAAGCTGATTGACTTCCAAAAGAAGGCTGTAAATGACGTTGGAAGCAGACTTGACCGTAGAAAGAGCGATTACACACATCGCACTTCATCCGTGCTGCGTCCTCACACAAACCAGGCTGGATACAGGCAGGACATTTGCTGGGACAACGATGGCTACCAATTGTATTGGAATCGGCATACTTGCATGGCCGACAGTATTTTTTTGCCGTGAAGGCTCCAGTTAGCGAAGTTATCACATTGTAGTGATTGTCGCCAAAAATCAAATCTATATGTTTTCTGGGATGATCGGGTGTGCCGAGAGGACCTTCAAACATTGTTTCTCTTCCCTTCGGTCAGTAAACACCGTGATACAATAATCAGTCAAATGCTGTTGAAAAAGCCTTAACTCCTCAACTCCGCCACCGTGAGCGGTCAAATCAACATTTGCTTCCCTGCATAGTCGATGCGCAGCCTGAGTCTGTAATCCTCTCTGTGAATGGATACCGGATTTCCTCATTTTCGTGTACTCTGCAGCAGCTGCAGGGGACTCATCCTTTTTCAAAAATGTTATGGCCAATACAAGACATCGAGCAAGGCAGAGGTTGTCGTTATTGTTTACTGTGAGAATCCCTTGTTTTTTTCTACAGAAAGTATGGAAGTCTGATGTGTAGTCTATGCGGCGGTGTCGCATTCCACCCATAGGCATTCGAACGTGGAGAAAGACAACTCTAAGAGGACCGGCAATGAGGAATTTTTCATTACTTTGAATGCAACGTTCCAATATTTGGAGCAAAACTTCGATGGAGAATTGATCCATTCGTCGTAGGCTGATGCCGATAGGGCGTTGGCCAACTCGGGCAGCACTATGAAAAGTGAAGCCCACACGGTCTCCTGGGGTGACGTCATCATTTATCAGATGTCGAAGCAAGGATTCAAAGGTTTCACGGAGCCAGGTATGTGGGTTCACAGGATGTTCAGGAGGGTCGATTAGGGCAGTGACTTCACGTGCCATCAGTTCGAAATTACGATACTGACGTTCACGCTCATCGATAATACGGAAGGAGGAGGAAGGAGAGATAGGAGAAGGTTGAATGACTTCCCCGACAACATCATAGTCGGGTACAGGGACAGGAGTAGGCCTGCCCAACTGAGGCATAGCACAGGAATAGGATGGGCCGGGCATAGGTCGAGAGGTAGAAGGGAAAGGAACAATATCCATTCGGAGCGGTGGTCGATAAGCTTCGCACTCGGGTGAAGAAACTCCGTCCACAAGAGCTGCCACCTCTTGGGAGGAGAGGTTTAGCCCTGAGAAGGGCTGTTTGTCCCCAACGCCAAAAGACGGAGGGGAAGGTGGTGGTGGTGGTGTAGCAGACATGTCTGAACAGTAGCGGTCGATGTGAACAGTAAGAGGGACGGAACACAAATGAGGACCGGCCGGGTAGCTCCTCCCCTTTTATCAAAACTATCGGGTCGAATCGAAAACAACCGAATGAAAACAACCGAATGAATTTCGATACGATCGATATATCGAAGCGGATTCCCCCATAGTAATGTATAGTATTTACAACATTAACAACCGAATGAAAACAATTGAATGAAAACAATTGAATGAAAACAATCGAATGAAAACAACCGAATGAAAACAACCGAATGTATATCGATATATCGAATTGGATTTCCCAATAGTAATGTATAGTATTTTCAATATGAACAACCGAATGAAAACAACCGAATCGCTACAATCGATATTTCGAATCGTATTACCCTTAAAGTAATTCAAAGTATTCCTTGATATGAACAACCGAATGAATTTAGATATTATGGCCTATATCGAATCGTATTCCCCTACAGTATTTTTTCTATTGCACAACCAAATAACTTTCGAAACGATGAAAAACAAATCGATACTGACTTATAAATCAAATATATTTATTTTATTTGAAAGTTCACAGTTTTGCATTGAACCAATGAAAGTTTTCCATAATATTTTTCTATATAAGCAACCAAATGAATAAACCGAATAGCATTAACATCCCAGTTTTGTATTGAATCGCTAAAACATTTATCTTTCGATATAAACAATCGAATAAAAACTCGATTAAAATAACCTGAAAACCATTTGATAATTCTGGCCTATAAACTAGAATATAATTATTCAGAAAAAACTCCCCTCAAAGGCGGCAGAACTGGTTATGGTGTAATAAAAGAGGGTTGGGACGTTGGGAGAGAGCGCCGCGCGAGGGATGGGCGGGGGAGGGGGTGGGGAACCCCGGGGTCAAAGGTCAAAATTCCGCCTCGGGGGACATACATAGTAGTAATATATTTAATTGTAAAACAGTCACATAGTATAATATTTTCAAATACCTTGCGATTTTTACCACATCACGTGTTTAGCAATTTAAAAGTATTTCATATAGACTACAGTCCAATGGAAATTTGAAATACTTTAAAGATAAGAATTTGAAGTTGTCATCAATTCAAAAAAAGAAATTGTAATTGCGATGATAAAATCGTTGAATGGAAAAGTATAAATGATTTTGTTACTTTTAATAAATTTTAAAAAGTATATCATTTTTAGTTAGTTTCAAAGTGGTTCATATACTGTCCTTTGCAATAATAAATTACATTTCAAAATGTTTATCTCAAATATATCCTAGTAGAATAATTATAAAAAAGTTAATCACACGTAAAATTTTTCTAGGTTTCTTTGTGTTAAAACAGGTACTTTATGGCTATGTTAGCATAAAAAGAAGACTGTTAAAAACTATACTAATTATCATTAAATATTTTGAATGGTGACTTAAACAAATTTTTGTTTCATAGTTTCACGGATTCCTTGTATTTTATTTTGAAATATACTTATTTTGATTATTCCTAACGAACCAAAATTTCGTCTTTTGCCTCGTGCAAAGTGCAAAGGCAAACCTCGTGCAAAGCTTTACTATGAACATTGATCATAAACAAGGAAAAAGTTATAATATAAAGTTTGGATTTGTATCGATACCCTTCTGTCAATATCCAGAAGGGTATATTTTGTAGGTATATTTATGTTCTACTCAGTGAATATTCATTATTTTAATATCAACTAAAGAAACGTTTTAGTAGAATAAATCTGTATCTAGTTAACAAAAGACAACTTTATGCATTTATGGTTTTGGTTGAGTCTTGTTAAAAATGAATGCATTTTAATGTTTTGAGTATGAATTTGGTTTATAATAAAAGAATACTAATGGAAAAAAAGAGGGAAAACGTTTGAACAAATATTAATATTTGCTTTGTAGAATTTTGGTTAAGTGTAAGAAAAGTAAATTTAAACGCAAAAGCAGCATACAAGTTTTTAATCAGATCCTAATTATGATATATCATGTTCTATCACCAACTGAACCAGATCCTGGTTAAAATTTTTATATGGGAATGTACTTGACCTAGCACCAAAAAGAAGAATCTCTGTGTAAGCTCTAGGACTTTGATACATGACCCCTGTATGTTACTACCTCTTAACAATCTAGTGTGTTGGTAAAAACCTCCACAGACAGAAACACTTTAAGAGAATGCGCAGAACAGTATATAGTTTGGAGTTATTTTAAACTACGGAATTTCATAATAAAGTTGTTATTTACATAAGAAATTCATTATTATTGGACAACGGGTGATGTTGGTTTCCTTAGCAGAAATTCTTAAGTACTCGTATACCCTGGGTTTTGTCAAATGAACAAATTTGGCAACTGCCAGCTGCCAAACGAAATGAAAACTGCCTCCATTACTTTCCGTGGCCTGTTAGAACCGTTATTTTATAATTTTTGTATAAGGTGATTCGGAGGCTGACTAAATAATCTATACAAAATATTACAAAATATACAGTATACAAATTTTTTGTCATGCTTTTAAAATTATGTTTTTTTACGAAATCACAATCATATTTTATTTATAAGTCAAAATTTTTTATGTTAACACAGTTAAAGATGTCATGTGTTTGAAAAAGATGGTCACACAAACTATAATCTTTAATAAAATTTGTATCTGCTACGTAAGTGGCTTTCATAAAACCACGATATATATATATTTTAATTGTCATAACAATAATTAAAAAATATTAAAGTTCCACTTCATCGACAATCTGTTGCAATTTTTTACAATAACTATGAACTGATTAAATGATTAAACTGATTAAAACTGATGTCTTATAATGCTATTTTATGAAGCTAATTGTTATTTTATATTATTATTGCATAACTGAACTTATGTTTTAAAATATTTGTTATTCTTTTGATTGACGAAAGCTACACATTTTGTATTACAATTATAAAATTCTCTTACTCTGTTGTCTATAGTTGTCTTGAGAGACAAAGTATTTAAGAAACTAAGTACGTTACTTATAGTGTAAATGTTTAATGTAGTGGCTCAATGGCCTTAAAATATTTAATGACATGAAATTGCAGCTTTGACAGACATTTGAATAGTTAATCGTTTCGTTTCTGTCTTAGCTTTCCCTTTGAAGACTCTAAGGAGTTCTTTTAGGTATTAATTTAAGTAGTGAAACATAAATGCTAGTATATTTTTAATTTCTTAATATACATAAATAAAGGTAAAAAATAATTTCATGATGACCCTTTTGATGAAATTGTTTGCGATTTATAATGCTTGTGTAATTTTAAATGCTTTATACCAAGTCTCACATGTGCTTTTAATGAAATCGGGTCAAAAGAAGATATGAAGTTTATGAAACTCCTCCACAAAATTACAGTTTTTGTTTAACAAACAGCCTTGACCCCTATATATTCTAACTTCAGATTTATTTACTTACGTAAATTCGGCCTGAGGTGTCAATATGAATCAATCTTCACGCTGTACGCGTTTCGGGCGTGCTACCGCCCATCTTCAGCAGCGTCAGATTTAATTAAAACATTGCCCATTTTTCCATGGTTGTCGATTTACAAAAACACAAGACACAGTACTTCTACACATAACTGTACATTTATTTACACATACACACGCACGGATACGAAACACGTTCGGAACTTGTGGCGCGAGGACCGTGGGTCCATACCGGTTAATTTTCGAAGGCCCACTGAATCATGGAAGTGGAAGGGGTCAAGGTTGCGTCACCTAATCAGCTGACTGGCGATTGTCTCTGTCTGCTCCAGGTTTCTTATCTAAAATATTGTACAACTGATATGTTATTTTATCAGCATACTCTTCCTTCTTGTTTAACAAACAGTCCTTGCCTCGGGCCTCCACTTCTTGATAGATAAATAATTCCTCTAACACCTGAGCTTTAATTTTCTGATTGCAATGTTTTAACACTTTAAGTGATTTGTCAAAACTAATTTTGTGGCTATTGTTCTGTTTTAAGTGTTGAGCAACTTTGGAGGAGGGTTTATTCTGTTTTGACGCATTATGTTCCTTGAATCTTTCGAAAAATGACCTATTGGTGTAGCCTATATATTTTTTATCACACTGATCACCATCGTTGAACTCTATTAAATAAACCCCTTTTGCATCTTTTTTTTCAACTGGTGGGGGAGATTTCTGAAACTGTGGTTTCTTAACTTTGCAACCAGGCCAAAAACGTTTTAAAAGAAATGGTTTAAAGTTCCGAACGTGTTTCGTATCCGTGCGTGTGTATGTGTAAATAAATGTACAGTTATGTGTAGAAGTACTGTGTCTTGTGTTTTTGTAAATCGACAACCATGGAAAAATGGGCAATGTTTTAATTAAATCTGACGCTGCTGAAGATGGGCGGTAGCACGCCCGAAACGCGTACAGCGTGAAGATTGATTCATATTGACACCTCAGGCCGAATTTACGTAAGTAAATAAATCTGAAGTTACAGTTTTGGACCATTAAAATAATATCAAACCAAGTGTTTTTTTGTATTTGTTCATATGCTTGTGCTACTCAATACACAAAACAATAAACAAGTTATATAAAAAGTGGTGTTTAACCAACAAATTTGTTTTAGAATGTCATAGAACCATGGAATGGAATCAGACTACCATATCATTATTTTGTTGACTGAAAGAAATTTCTCTTGTTGATAATACTTAAGAATGACTATATTAATAATGAAATTTTAAGTATAAAATTCAACTCTACTATTCATATGTTTTATATACAGCTAGTTGACTACTTGATGATAAATTATAAATTAAATTTTAAAGCACATTTCCTAGAAACATTTATACTATTCTTACACATACTAATTCCTTAATAATAGACTATCAATAAGTGCTTTGTTAGTACTTCACACTGGTCCTGAGTCATACATATAGTTTTGACTTAAAACTCAAAAACGTTTTTGAGGTTTCCGATTGTTACGGCTAGTGAAATTGTATAGCTGTTTACTAAACGAGATAGTCATGATGAATTCTATGTCAATCGCGCTAACCCTCGGTCGACCACGGCGTCACTGTGCCTTTGGCTGGCTGTCGCCATCACTTTGAGATATGGAGTGGCTGGTGGCACTGACAGTGAAGTGTAAAAGGTTTTTACAACACACCACGCCTTATTGCAAGGTCAGAAGTCAGAGTAGAGATTGTAAAATCAATAAAAAGAATGATAATATTACCGTTCAGTTCGGTGTATTAATCATTGATATTGGCCGACTACTATGAGGTGCAAGTTTTTAATAATACCTTTAAAATATTATTTTCAATGTCCCTTTGTTTAATCAACATGGTAAGTAGCCTAGAAATATTTTACCTAATGCATTGTGTTATAAAATATGTTATATATAACTTTCAGGATTTTTAAAGAGTTATTTTTTTGTAAAGTTATATAAGAGCTGTTTGTTAGTTAACATATCGTATTTCATTTTCCCAAGTCCAAACTGGAATAATGAAATGCAAGACAACAAAGAGTGATTTATTGCTTGTTATCCAAAATGTCACTGTTCATACGACTGACCAAAATGTCACTAAAAACATTTTAATGTCAACTGAAATGTCACACCTTTAATTGCAATGGCCAGTAAAGCCAATCAAAACAGATTCCAAGGTAACATGTATATGCCACTAAATCCTACCATTAATAACTTTATTATACCATTTTTTGTTAGCATTAATATTATTTTTTACGATAGAAATAACTTGATATATTGTTCAAACTCGTAAACTTCTTTAAAATATGAGTCAACTAAACAATGCGAATTTTAGCTACAAGTTAGTATTCCGGCAATTACACCGATTGTTTTGATTGATATTTAAAACTATGAATTAAAACTTTTTAAGTAATCCTAAGGATTTTTCATGAAGGCTTGATACGGATGGTCTTTACTGTCCTTTTTTATTATTACATATGTTAACATAATATTTTTAAGTAGCAGTACGTATCTCCCTACTTGTTTCTTACTATGAAGTCATTCTGGGTCAATCAGCTCGGATACCTTACTATCCATGCAGGCTTGTGTTGTCACAGCGCATAAGAAATTAGAAGTTTCATAAAATTTGATGTTTATGTGTGTAATAAATACTAATGGCATATGTATGGTTATTGATATACGAATTAAGCATTACATTGTGTTAAAGTGTAAATTTTTATCAAATATTTAAAAAATGATGAGGTCGATGATTATTGTTCTAGTGCTTCAGTGTTGTTTGATATCTTTTATTGCTAAATGCAAATGGTTATAACAAACTTTGTATATAGTTTTAAAAGTAAACTAAGTAAACAATAAGTTACATTACGTTGTAATTTAACATCGATTATTAATCTCGACAAAAAATAGTACGTTTATAACCTACTATAGTTTATAATATTTTATCCAGAGGCAGGGGCAGAAGCTCAGTGATAGAGCTCTGTGTTACCACCTAGCAGGCCCGGGATCAAAATCCCAGCTTCGGAACAAAAAAAGTGTTCGGCCGCCCCCGTGGTTTGAAAGTCACGTTAAGCCGTTGGTCCACCAGCGTACGAAACAAAAAGTGCAGAACTCTAAGAGGAAGAAAACTGTCAGTTAATTGCTGATGCCCAGCCACTAAAAGCCATACGATTAGTATTGTTTTTAGTGTTGTTAGATATTTTTATTGATTTTTGTAATCGGCTATTAAACGAATTAAACTATAAGGCACTTTTAGTTGTAATTTGACATAGTTTACTAATCTCTACAAAAAGCAACTTCAATATATTCTATACTGTCTTCTTTATTGATTAGGATACTTCATTTTTTTCTCGAATAAAGTAATGTTTTATGGTGTCATTACAAACACGCCGCTTTAAATATGAGACGTTTCGACCAGTTTGTTTGGCCGGGGCCGGAGGGGGTTTGACGCTCGTATAAGCGAGTTACCAAGTTATAGACGGCAGCGCACTCTGGGGAGCTTCGGTTTCCAAACTCAAGTTTGTATCCACTAGGCATAGCCAGTGGTTCTTTTATTCAGAAACAAAAATAAATAAATAAATGAGTCATACTATGTATGAATATATAATTTATATGTATTTTGTTATGCTTACTATTGGCTATGAGGTGTTTATAGGAATATATACTGTATAAGGCACTGAATGCGGCATTTTTTATTAACTGAGTAATAAAGGCTTATTTTAGAGATATATTTAAAACTAAGCCAATTACAGTGACAGAAGTAAAGGTTTGGTACGAATACTCGAAATATTATTAAGGTTAAGTAGAAGCGAACTGCAAAATTTTTAAATTGTACTTACATTTATTACAATAATTATTATAAAACAATTCAAATTGATTTTACTTACGTAAAACAGCCTGAAGGTGTCAAAAATCCTTTTTATTTATGCAGGACATGTTTCGGGCAAATGACTGCCCATCTTCAGCTACTCAGCCTACTCAGAGTAGGCCTACAGACTCCGACCGGTCAAGTAATAATTAGTGCGATCGTTCGTTGACGCGTACGCGATGTGTCGTGGTAAAAGGCCACCTTTTCACTGTCTGGAGAAAAGGCCTCCTAGTTAAATTTTACGACCTTATTCCTTGCCCTTTCTTGTTGCGTTTCCTCAACTCAATGTTCTCCAATAGGATGATAAAAGTATATCTGGGACGCAGAGAAAGTACGTTTAGGCAACTAAAGGATGGCCTGCCACAAGGGTCAGTGCTCGCCCCACTGCTCTTTAATACTGCCGACATTCCTGTAACTCGGTCCTTAAAGTTTATATATGCAGATGATATTGCATTGGCATATCAACACCAGCATTTGCGACAAGCTGAGGAAACACTAACAAATGACCTCACGACCCTCGGTGAATATTTGGAAGCCTGGAAGCTAAATCCAAATCCAACAAAAACTGAGGTTGCTTGCTTCCACTTGAATAATAGACTGGCCAACCAAAAGCTTAAATCGTATTCAACGGTGTTGAGTTGAAACATAATGACCACCCACAGTATCTGGGAGTCACTTTAGATCGGTCTCTCACATTTAAAAGCCACTTACAAAAAACGGCAGCTAAGGTGAGAACCAGGACTAACATTGTCCATCACCTTGCTGGCTCCACATGGGGAGCTAACGCACAAGTTCTGCGAACAACTGCTCTATCATTGGTATATTCAACTGCTGAGTACTGTGCTCCCGTGTGGTTAAATAGTGTGCACGTTAGAGAGATCGACGTCCAGCTTAACAGGACCATGAGAGCCATTAGTGGTACACTCATTGCAACTCCTGTACCCTGGCTCCCGGTGATGTGTAATATCGCTCCTCCTGAAATAAGACGAAGGGATGCACTCATTAGGGAATACACAAAGATCTTATCTGCTCCACAGCTGCCCATCCATGATTACCTACCCCAGAATGCGGGCCGATTGAGGTCCCGAAAACCACCTCTACGAACAGCCTCCCAGTTGATGGACTCGAACTTCACCTTCCATACAAACTGGACTTCCTCCTGGGACGCTTTTCAAGGTCGGAACCACTTCTTGATAGATGACCCGACCGTAGCGGTAGGTGGTATGAATCTTCCTCGGAAGCATTGGACTATACTCAATCGTTTCCGCACTGGAGTGGGAAGATGTAATTATTGGAAGCACAAATGGGGAATGACACAAGACCAGTCATGCGACTGCGGAGCAGAGTATCAAACTATGGAACACATAGTCGAAGAGTGCCCACTGAGTGCCTTCCCCGAAGGATTGGCCGGTCTGCATAGCTCAAGTGAAGCTGGGGCTGCAATGGCTTAGCGCCGCGTTTAGATTTTTACTTATACTGACTCAGGTGCTCTGCACCGCAGAATTTATTTTATTATTCTTAAACCATGGTGGCTGGCTGAGTGAGCCATACGATATATATATATATATATATATATATATATATATATATATATATATAACTCAACTTTCTTTATTGACTCTATCCACTAGAGATATATCACAAGTACATGCAGATACGTTATTCACAAAACAATACATTTCAATTTTTTCAGAGTTTTATAATGACACATTTAATGTTCTTAAAGTTGGTAGGTTGGCTATAAACAGTAACAGTATACATTATATAATGTAAAATAACAACACGAAAATATATCAAATACATTATACTTTATATTACGCATTTTCACACTTTCTTCCTAAAGTAATGAGTAATACATTTTTCCCCGAAACAAACATTATTTATAGTTTATATAAATCTTTAAAAATACTTTATTGAAAATTAAATAACAATACGTTTTAGTTTCTTAGTGATTATCACTATAAAATATATTTAGGTTTTCAAAAATTTATTTTCAATATGAAGGGAATCTGTGTGTGAAACGTGTGACACAAAGTAACGGAGTAAACCACCAGGAGCAGGTGGATGAAACTGATGAAATTTACATGCCAGAATGAAAAACCACACGACATGCCTCGACTGCCTTGTCCGTCGCTCTGACCACCACGCTGCAGTAGAGTACAAAAACTCTAGAGTTAACTGTGTGCTTTTAAGTTTCAATAACTTCTTATAAACAGCTATGTGATCCAGAAAAGAAAACAATTCCTTAGGGATGTCATTAAGGAAGAGAAGTCGATTGTTTTTAATTTGTTACTCTGTTCATTACCTTATTTCTCTAACCACTGTTTTCTTTAATTATAATGTTGGAGCCATTTTGCTAATAACAAATTATTGGAATACAATAAAACTGTTTGATATGTCTTAACAATTTACGTCCATCAAAACTTGTATAAATACACAATTTGTTGTAAAATACTTATAGATTGCTCAATTTACAAAAATGCCTTCAATTGAAATGAAGGGTCAAAGGAGACAGTTAACTGTTTAAACGCCTGTTAAGTGGCAATTTCTTGCCATTAATTACTTGAAAGCCACTGGACTGCCTCTCGAACAATTCTCCACTATTATAACATTTTGACATTTTTCTTATGTTCAATTATTTATTCTATGTAAAATTAATTTAAAATCATCCTCTCTTATAAGATTAAAAAATACCATAGAAAATTACTGAGCATCAGTAACATATAAGATATAATAATTTATATTTATTTTATATATATATTTTCTTCAACATATTTCAGTGTTTCTCGAACTTTAGATATTTTCATCAACAACTGGCAGGTACGGTTGTTATTGTTTTGCTCTTTTGTAAACAAAAATATGCCATCGGTTGTAATCATAAGCAAATCAGATAGAAGAAACTCCGAAAATCAATGGCATAGAATTCGAGGTAAATTTTAAGAAATAAGTCTTGGAAACCTTTACCATGAAAATTTATATAGATATACATACATTCATGTCAAACGTTACAGTAGTTTCAGGGTCCATTGAGGTCAAATATTAGAATAACTGACTAGGAAAGGTGCTTTGTAGAATCATAATAACATAATTTAAATTCATTTTTTATTTTATGATTACGTAATTTCAATTCCCGTACAATTTACATCAAGTCCCATACCAATTATTCATTATTTTATTCCACATTGAATGTCTCAAAATAAATTAATGTGATTGAATGAAGATTAAAATAAAATAAATAAAGCTGTCCAATGTGCTTTTGCACATTAAAAGAGTTCACGATTGTTTTAGGGAATTTATTGGCATGTTTCACATAAAACATTATAGCTTAAGCAACGGTTGTATTTTAAGCCAACGAAGGACTCTCAGCCAACAGTGGGCGAGTGTTCTATATTTCCCTTGCTAAAAGCCTAAATACAATCTTTGCATACACTACTTAATCTAAGACCAACTTAAATTTGGTAATGACTACAAGGAACCTTTTGAAAATTCATAGGTTATAGAAGATTATCGAAAAACTTAGACACGTGTGTCACTTGAATTAATAGTCGTTCTCATTCACATAGGGCCTAATATGTATCATATTATGACTGCACTCTTTTGAGGTTTGGCAGATAGAGAAACTAAAATACGGATCGTAACTAAGGTGATGTACGATTTGAGTAATTGCTAAACACTTTTTCGTCAAATCCCAAGCTGCAATTATTGGTCTAAAAATTGCATTTAATGTGAAACTGGCTGGGTAGCTGAGTGGTCATATTACTCGCTTTTGAATCAAAAGGTTGCCGGTTCAATCCCGAGAAAAGTTAGTAGCTTTTAAAGGTTTGATTCCTAACCCAGTTGCCATTTATCATTGGGCTATTAATTGATGATGCTTCCTAACAACTGGTCGATGTTGAATAGTAACAAGACTGGGGTTTGGACCGTTCCCCGTCAAAACGATAAAAAATCCCACTGGTGTAAGTACATGCAAAATAAAATAAAAGTAAATCTCAACGTTAAGGCTGGTTTACATTCAGTTTAAGAACGTACCTCCTCATTATGGTATTTGTAATATTGTTGCTTGTTGCACCAGTCGTAAATAAACATAATAAACATTCCCATATATTAATGGTTTGAACTTTTTATTACCATCTCATTGGGTTTTTATAGATTTATTAAACATATTTATTTTACTACACTAAAATTCATTAATATATACACATTATTTTCCTGAAACTATAAACCGAATTGCATTCAAAATTACATAAACTGCTCTTAAATTATTTACATGTTTTATCGAGGAAGAATATTTGAAATTTCTACAATAAAAACATTTTTTTCAGGCAAAAAATAATTATTTTTTGTAGCCTTGATTATCGAAGTAAAAATTTAATTAAATTTAGTGAAAACTTCTGGTAAAGTATATTGTAAAGTCAGACTAGTGCCTTAATGCTCCTAAAGACTACTTTCATAATATTATTAACCTTCTTTCAGATGTATGGTAGCTGAGTGGGTGTTAAGTTTCATACGGTTTCTACCTATAATAGAAAGTCTTCAGCTTGTTTTAAATAATGTTCTGATTAGATTTTTTAGGTTGAATATAAGTGTTTTTGTTGTTGTTCTTTTACTCATAAATAGTTTGTTATTAGGCTTTTTATATTTGAAATAAAAATTAGAACCGTATTCAAGATTTAAAAATTTATCAATTTATAAATAGAACCGAATTAAAAAAACCTTTGAGGATAGTATGGTGCAAATAATATGTAATGTCATTCTCAACTAAGACTGGCTACATACCATCCTTGTCTCAATAGCTATTATAAAAATTAAAATATAAACGGCAAAATTATGTAGAACTTGTTGCTTACCTTCATATTAATATATAAAGTGATTACAAGACACCAAGTCGTGGAAAGCCTTGAACACGTATTGTAAAGATACCCTAAGAAAAGATAATATAAACATTTAGAAATGTTTAATTGGAAGCCACTATTTTAACTTGAATATAAAAAAATTCACATTCGTAGCATTCATGTTAAAATTTTTACCAAAATTTTATCATAATCAGTTAATTATTCCGTTAATTTAAATTTCTTTATAGTCAATCATATATAACAACAAATTATGAATTTATAAGAAAAAATTAAAAACCAGAAAAAGCAATAAGGAAGCAGGTATTTTTTTCTTATTTTGTTATTAAAGAAGAATAAATTGGAATCGTTATCAAAGTCAACATAATTTATTTTCATGGTATTGCAGTTTAACGTTTTTCAGTTTTCTTGCAAACTATCCTGCACAAGCCTCAGAGGAATATACCAAGTTTGAAACCTGAAGTTCCCAAGTGAGTTACCCTCTATAACTTTCTAACTAGCTTACACAAATCCCGAGACACATTCCCTAGAAAACCGCGTTTATAATGGTGAAGATTAATAAATAACACTAGATTATGTATGGTTTAAGACTGAAATTAAATACTTGCTCAAGATAAACTCACGACACCGTTCGGACTAGTTAATTCGTTCTATATATTCTATGTAAAATGTATTTGGTTTTCTTAAAACTACCATTTAATTGAACATACCTTTTCAATAAAAACAAACTAAGCTCTGTTTGAAATATAATAAACTGATAATTTGATCTTAATGATATAATCTTATTTGAATGTTAATATGTGTTTCTATGGAAGTAATGTAATGTAATGTTAATGATAAATCGACC
>JAQYXR010001880.1:0-21149 GCA_030545055.2 Neoaliturus tenellus | reverse complement strand
ATGGACAATAGGTTTCGTCAAGACAATTACATCAGTGTACATGTTGAATTTTATATGAAGCTTACAAAAGTGTAACAGAGGGAAATTAGCACTGTTATTCTTCTTTAATATGACTCTTTATTTATAGCTCTAGGCTTCATTTGGCAGAAGATAACACGATTCTAAAAAAAACCCTTGCATTTGGGTGCGCGCTACGGGTAGACCGGAGCCCGGGACCACTTCGGTCTACCCCTGGCACGCACCCAAATGCAAGGGTTTTTTAGAATCGTGTTATCTTCTGCTAAATGAAGCCTAGAGCTATAAATAAAGTGTCATATTAAAGAAGAATAACGGTACTAATTTCCCTTTGTTATACTTTTGTAATTAGTTCATTAAAACCAATAGAAAACTTCAGTTAAAAATCGAGAAAAAACAGATGATTTTAGACAGTTATAGCTGAAATTAGAAATTTTATTTTAAAATTCTAAAAAGATAGCCGACTAGATCCTTTTTTCTATGTTAAAAAAAAGTTAACAGCCAATCTCTATCTTAAGAGGTTAGTTTTAAAACACGATCCCCGTAAACCTCTGCATTTACAAAACTAAAAAACAGATGATTTTAGACAATTATTACTGAAATTAGAAATTTTATTTAAAAATTCTAAAAAGATAGTCGAATAGATCCTTTTTCCTTCTTTTAGAAAAAATTAACAGCCAATCTCTATCTTAATCGGTTAATTCTGAAACACGATCCCCGTAAACCTCTGCAGCCATCAAACTCGCCTAGCGCTACGGCCGCGAGGCGGCATTCGGCATTGTTGTTGTTTTGGCAGGGGTAGACCGCAGAATTAAAATGCTGAAGATAATGCCAATTTCATTCTAATAGGAAAAATTCAAACTTCAATGAAGGATAGTGCCATTGTTTAGGTCCGATTCTCATAAATTTTTGATAAAGATAACTATCGACCTAGAACTATCCAACGACACCAAAAAAACTCGAAATCAATTGAAAATGTTAAAGTATTTCTGATTACAAAAAGTCTTAGATTTTTTAGTGTATAGAACATTAATTAAGTGGAGGGTAATTGTTTCATGAAATAAGTTTACTTGTTGGTATTTTTTGTTTGTCGGTGATATGTTGATCCTCATTATGGGTACGTTAAGAAATCTACAACGCAAGTTTTTTATTGTTATGTTTTAAAAATATTGTAGGCGTAAATACATCATCACAGTAACTCTTTACTGCAATATTAATTGAAATGTGGAAAACTCTGTACCTTTACTAACCTTGGTGATGACTTAAAATACACACTAACTCCCGCACAACACGAACACAGCACTACTTCCTCCAAAACCACTGTGGTGTGGAAACTGGTTGCAGCTTAGGCACCAACTGAGAACGAGTTTGTTTCGCGCATGAGTTATAAGCAAATTTCAGGAATATTACAACCTTTGTCCCAGCAACCCGGTCCCAACACAAAGGACCGGGAAACCCGCCAAGGAACAGAAGGGTGCACTCGACCTGCTATTTTCCAGTTGCTAAATCCTCGTCGCTAGACAACAGTGAGCTACGGGACAGTAATTTGGAGCTTGTCTCATTTCTCCATACAATTTTAAAACTATATCTTATCATTACCCCTGGTTAATCAATATATAAATATGAAAATCTAATAATTTTGACTACAGTAGGCTAATATGTCTGTAAGGAACTCTTAACATTGTAAAGAGTCCTTAATGTGAATATAGGAAACGACGTGGGCCAAGGTCATTGACTTAACAGTCTCCAAAAAGCAAATCTTATTTGACGGTGCACACCCAAAAATATATATACATAATTTCAATTAAGAGTGACGGGTAAGTAGGTTTATGCACAACACTTTAATGCTGTCTTTATCAGTGTAAAACTATTTTATTACAAAATTGAACGAACATAACAATTCAGTAGTGCTCCGATTCCGATACAGTATCAGATCGTTCCGCCAACACCAAGTCCCTCGCCACCCCTCGCTGCCTACCTTTGGTCCGGCCAGTCGCGAATTTTGAGGAGAGAGAGAGAGAGAGGGTAGGTACAGAAAAGTGAAAGTGGGGCTGTGTCGTCCACCGTCCCCAACTTCTCATCTGCTCATTCAAAAGCGCTTAGTTCTCTAAACAACCACCGTGGCGCTCGCGTACGGTGGCTAAACCAAGCGAAATGCTCCCCGGCGCAACCTTCGGCCGAGGGATAGCAGCACCGTCGCGCTGTTACAGCAAATACATGGGCTTGAGCAGTCTCCTAAGAGTAACGTTCAATAGTCAATGTTATTACTCATGTGGTATGTTTTTTAGTGAATTCCCCTATAGGGAATACGCTATTACGGTAGTTGCCATGGTAAGACCTAATCAAGGGACCATGTTACTTTTTCATTTTGAAGTCCCCAGAAGCCAAAAACGCCGTTCGTTCATTTTCATATTTATGTATGTATATATATATATATATATATATATATGTGTGTGTGTGTGTGTGTCCGTGTGGTACCGATAACTTTTGAAGGGGACCTCCGATTTTGATGAAATTTGGTATGAAGGTGTAAGACCAGGTCTATTTTCATGAGTTCGCGAACCAGCATGATCGGGTTATGGGAATGGGGTTTTATGGGGTTTCAAAAGGGTCAAAAATGGGTTTTAGGCATTTTTGGACTTCAAATTTTAAAATTCAACAAATTTAATTAAAAGGATTTAAAAGAGCTTAAAAAAATAAACAATTTAGTATTTTGAATTTTTAACTTAGCTTAACGAATTGTGGAGAAAAGTTAAAAACAGGTTTACCATGTTAATCTTATGGGAAATCAATAGAACCCTGTATTTCGCTTATTTATTGACAAAACTTTGTATAATTTGTAGGGATAGACGAGATTGGATTTTCAGTTCGAGACGAGACGAGACGAGAATTTTGAATTCTCAAATAATTTCGAGACGAGATCGAGACGAGATTTTCCCTCTCATACATCACGAGAAATGTGCGTTCGGGATTTTAATCTGATTTTGTAACATGGTTAATCCTGATTAATGTGAAGGAACAAATATTTCTTTGTAAATTGCTGATTATGTTAATAAACTGAAGTTAAAAAAGTCACTTTCTTAACAAAAGGTCTAGGCCTATAAAGGAATGTACCCAATAAAAAGGTTGAGAAGATATAGGCTCACCATAAACCCTACCGACCTACGTTTAGTAAAACATATAAAGAGAATCCTCTGTTACAGTTACTTACTTCACTTTTCACTATTAACCTACTTTAAAATGTTTCCAAATAAGAGCTTTTCCTCACTCACAGATTTCTAGTAGGCATAGGCCTACTAACTTTGAATCACAAGCCTAGAGGCCGGGAGGCTAACAAGAAATAACTTTCAATTGGAGGATTTTAATTTTAAAACAATCTCTTCTTCTTTGTCTTTGTCCATAAGACAATCTTCAGCTCTCATTTTGTTTGCTATTTATTGTCATTTCTCCAAACTATTTAAGTCCAGTATACATAACTTTCACTGCTTTCGAATTCATGTAATTCCCTCAATTTGTCGTCTGCTAGTGGTAAGGTTTTTATTTTGCTCCTAACTGAATAAAGGCAAGCATTAGTGTAGCCATGAAGCCTGTATGGTTCTGGTAAGACCATTGATTTTCTATGTATTTAACACAACCTATTTATTGCTGTTCAACAATTATTGTTAATAGGCCTTTTCAGTTTTTTTTTTTTTTTAGTATCCAAACCTTGAAATAAAATCAACCATCAGCCGATTTTAAGCATTTATGGCTTAAAATAGCTGAACTCTGCTAAGAGTGTGAAAGTAAATTAAATTCTTTATTACGTGGGATATTTGAGGTTAGCCATTATTCAATCTGATTGGCTATCTTGTCATTCATCTGATTGTCACTACTATTCTTACTGCCAATGTCAAAACAGCTCTTAAATTTGCCAAAAATTATTTGAATCAGTTTTAAATAATCATCTTGAAGCAATTAAATGTCAAATAATCATTGTTTATTGTTTATAAAGTTTTCCCAATGTTCTAAAGATTTATCAAACAAATGAATTATTTTATAAATCAGAAGCTATGTTGACTCCGCCCACTACTGTTGATTCGTTTATTGTCAGTACCACTAACAGTCCGTGCAGATGCAGCCTTAGAGCCGTCTCCAGTCCAGTTCAAATCTTGGAAGTTCAACCGTAGTTTGTAGTTTAACCGTTTATGATGGCAATTTAAGTTTGAAGTTGTGAGGAGGATAGGAAAATAAAACACTTCACATTGCTTCAAAATAATTTATTTTGCAGTATTAAATTCACAGATTATTTATACCCGTTTTTATCGTTATTCACGAATTATTTCTCGTCTCGAAAAATCTCGATCAAAATAAAATCTCGTCTCGGTTAACGAGATTAAAAATTTCTCGAAAATTTCTCGTAATTTCGAGACCCGTCCATCCCTAATAATTTGGTATGTACCTTCACTAGGTAGGATTTGACTGATATTTGCTTACAACACCCATATGGCGGCAAACCTACATACTCACCCCCATGGGGTTTATGGGGAAAATTAAAAAGTACCGAATATTGATACAATTTTATATTAAAGTTAGGGGCCTACCTAATATTTCCTAACAACTAACATTTTCTAACAATATCTCATGGCAGCAAACCTACATACTCACTCCCATGGGGTTTATGGGATAAATACAAAATCTCAAATTCCTATGGAAATTCGCTGAGAACGCAGGTCTGCTGCGACGGGGGTATTGTTTTGTTGTAAGTAATTTTATGATTTTGTTATTTTATGTAAGTTATTTTATGTTATAACCATGACGAGTCTTATGCCTTTGCACTTGTGTGCATGTACTGGCGTGCCAGATAATTGTTAATAAATACAATTGACTGTTCAGATATTATGATAATTGGAGTTTGAATAATTGACGAATTGACTTTCCGCTGTATTTTATTTTAAATTTGCCTAGAAAACATTGACGTTTACATGTTACAGTAGAACCTCACTTTGAACCTCAACAATTCCAAACCCTCTATAATTAGTCATTTTTCTCTGCTTCCTATAAAAATCCTCTATTATAAAAAAATAATATACCAGTACTGATAATTCTAGGTGTTTTTAACACATAATAGCCTCTAATACCACCTAATATCTATATCTATAAAAGAGGAAGTATGTATATATATTTGTATATATATAAATATATATGTATGTTGCCTATAGACTCCGAAACCGCTCAACAGATTGCAACGAAACTTTCAGGCATTATTAAGCATTAATCAAGGATGGTTTGTGTGAAGTTTAGTGCAAATCTGTCCAAAAGGCTCTGACCCAGAGGACATACAATGGTGCAGTGTCAGGTTTTAGAAATTTAGTGTTTACAAAATGAACTGCTGTAATTATAAAAAAAATTGAAAGTTTCATTCAAGCAGATGCTTATAATCATAGAATTAACCAGGTGTGAGGTATAATGTTGATGTTTGTGTTGTCTTTATGGCTCCGCCCTACGGAAGCTCACAATTACACTAAAAGCCTACAGGTGGTGAAATTTAACATGAACGATTCTCTTTGTCCATAGGTGGACCAGAGGTCCATAGGTTTTGCAAATATAGTTTTTTAAGCTCTTTAGGGCTCCACCCCACTGGACTTCAAAATTACTTTAGGACCACCAAGGTTGATATTTGATGGACGATGCTCTTTACCCATAGGTACTCACTAAGAAACGATTTTGCAAATATAGTTTTTTTAAGCACTTTAGGGCTCCGCCTCACTGGACATTGAAATTACTTTAGGACCTCCGGAGCTGAAATTTGACATGGACGATTCTCTTTGTTCATAGGTACTCACTAGGAAACGGTTTTGCAAATAGTTTTTAAGCTCTTTAGGGCTCCACCCCACTGGACTTCAAAATTACTTTAGGGCCACCGGGGTTGAAATTTTATGGACGCTCTTTACCCATAGGTACTCACTAAGAAACAATTTTGCAAATATAGTTTTTGAAGCTTTTTTTAGGGCTCTGCCCCATTGGACTTCAAAATTACTTCAAGGCCACCAGGGTTGAAATTTGACATGGACGATTCTCTTTGCTCATAGGTACTCACTAGGAAACGGTTTTGCAAATATAGTTTTTTAAGCTCTTTAGGGCTCCACCCCTCTGGACTTCAAAATTACTTTAGGGCCACCGGGGTTGAAATTTGATGGACGATGCTCTTTACCCATAGGTACTCACTAAGAAACGATTTTGCAAATATAGTTTTTTAAGTACTTTAGGGCTCCACCTCACTGGACATTGAAATTACCTTAGGACCTCCGGAGCTGAAATTTGACATGGACGATGCTCTTTACCCATAGGTACTCACTAGGAAACGATTTTGCAAATATAGTTTTTTTAAGCACTTTAGGGCTCCACCCCACTGGACTTCAAAATTACTTTAGGGCCACCGGGGTTGAAATTTGATGGACGATGCTCTTTACCCATAGGTACTCACTAAGAAACGATTTTGCAAATATAGTTTTTTAAGTACTTTAGGGCCCCGCCTCACTGCACATTGAAATTACCTTAGGACCTCCGGAGCTGAAATTTGACATGGACGATTCTCTTTGCTCATAGGTACTCACTAGGAATCGGTTTTGCAAATATAGTTTTTTAAGCTCTTTAGGGCTCCACCCCACTGGACTTCAAAATTACTTTAGGGCCACCGGGGTTGAAATTTGATGGACGATGCTCTTTACCAATAGGTACTCACTATGAAACAATTTTGCAAATATAGTTTTTGAAGCTTTTTAGCTCTGCCCCATTGGACTTCAAAATTACTTCAGGGCCACCAGAGTTGAAATTTAACATGGACGTGCCTCTTTGCTCATAGGTATTCACCAAGAAACGGTTTTGCAAATATAGTTTTTGAAGTTCTTTAGGGCTCCGCCCCACTGGGCTTCGAAATTACTTTAGGGCCACCGGGGTTGAAATTTGACGGACGATTCTCTTTACTCTTAGGTGCTTACTAAGAAATAGTTTTGCAACTATAGTTTTTTAAGATCTTTAGAGCTCAGCCCCACTGGACTTTAAAATCACTTTAGGGCCACCGGGGTTGAAATTATATGGATGATTCTTTTTGTTCATAGGTGCTCACTAAGAAACGGTTTTGCACATATCGTTTTTAAGCACTTTAGGGCTCCGCCCCACTGGACTTTAAAATTACTTTAGTGCCACCAGGGTTGAAATTTGATGTACGATTCTCTTTGTTCATATCTACTCACTAGGAAACGGTTTTGCAAATATAATTTTTAAGCTCTTTAGGGCTCCACCCCACTGGACTTTAAATTACTTTAGTGCCACCATGGTTGAAATTTTACTTGGACATGCCTCTTTGCTCATAGGTATTCACCAAGAATGGTTTTGCAAATATATTTTTTAGTAGGGCTGTGCTCCACTGAATTTTAAAATTAATTTAGGGCATCCGGAGTTGAAATTCAACATGGACGTGCCTCTTTGCTCATAGGTGCTCTTACATTTGCAATTACGATCAATAAGATACAAGGCAAACTTTGACTATTCTGGGTTTAAATTTGCAAAATGCCTGTTTATCCTTTGGCCTTAGGGTAATATTAATATACTTACTTTCTATGCCATTGACTTTTTTTTGTTATATTAAAAAACTTAAAACTTAACTTATCTTTTTTTGTTAGGCCTATATTAAAATAGCTTTATTTATGTAAACAACTTAATTTGAGCGCAGCAACGCGCGCCGGGTAACTGCTAGTAGCTTCTATTTTACTTCCTATCATTTACATTAATGATGTCACAGTAAAACACTAGCTAAAAATCTTTTCATTTTTTCCGATGACACAACTCTTGTCACCAAAAGTAAAGATTGTAATACAGTACACTCTCGTTCATCGGACTCGGCGACATCGGAACTCCGCTTCATCGGAACTGAAAATCTGGATATTATTAATTTTTTTTCTTACGAAATAAATAATTTTTCTGTTTTAGCGCCATCAATTTCGATTCGTTCTATCAACACAACAGTGAAATATCACATTTTGCATCAAACGTCATAAGGCGTTTTCCATAATCTGTCCCCATCGATGTGATTTACGAGGCCGTGGAGTATTCGCACAAAAATAGAAAGAGGAAGGGGCAGGAAGTGAACATCCGGTTCGACCGCTTCCCAAACTGTCCTTCAGTCCGTCTCGCGTCGCGACTGCATCTGTACGTGAAAGTCAGTTGACTGCTGGAATATGAGTGGAATATGAGAATAAAGATTTTGGATTTTTATTTCCTGCGTTGTTTTTATTCCTATCTGTTCATTGTTTCCATGTTTAAGTTTGAGTGCCTTATTTTCATAAAAACCTCTTGTGTTATCTTAAAAACAAGAGTGAATACAATTACGATAGTTCACCGTACGGGCGGAAATGATGACTCACGACGGACTCCGCTTCATCGGAATTTTTTGACATCCGAACCGGCCGTCCGCCACATTAGTTCCGATGAACGAGAGTGTACTGTACTCTCAAACAACAATCTTTTTTTCCAAATCAATGAATTGGCACAGTTCTGTGAAGAAAACAGATTGAAGTTGAACCCGGACAAAACAAATTATTTCTGCATTCAAACTCATCAAAAGCGGCAATCAAAATTTTATAGATTTCAAAACTTACAGATTGGTGACACTGAACTGCATTGGGCCAAATCAGAAAAATTTCTGGGGGAGGTGTTGGACGAGAGTTTAAACTGGGGCGAGCAATTGGTGAAGATCAAAGATAGGTTGACGAAGGGGACCTTTGTCCTGAGATGTCTCAGGACAGTTCGAAACCTAGGCCTTTTGCTTTTGAAGGATGTTAACGACTGCTTGCTTGAGTCGCACATCGCCTACTCCATTGCTTTTTAGGGTGAATCAGAAAACAATCTCAAAAAAAATTTTGCATGACAAAAAAAGCTTTGAGAACAGTGCTCAAACTTCAACCAAATGAACTTTGTAGGGAACACTTTGCCACACTTGAAATTTTAAAACTTCCGAGTCTTTGCATTCTTGCAATAGCAGTTTATGTCAAATCACTCCTTCCCAGATTTGTAAACTCAACCCATAGTTATAACACTAGATATGTAAATACCTTTTCTGAACAGCACAATCTCAAATTATATGAACAAAAAATACTCAATTCATAGGAAGAAAAATCTGAGAGTGAGCTTAAGTGCTTTCTTCTCCAATACTGCTTCTACCGTTTGGAAAAATGTTCTCTCTCAAAGCTAATTCCCTATCCCTTAAACCTTTAACCACAGGGCAGATCCTACTCTTCCTTCAAGAAGGTGATGACACTCCCAAAGCTCTTTAAGGAGTCAACGGGTTAGAAAAAGAGTATCTAGTGAGTAAATAATATGTCAAATTTTAATGTGTTTACACTTTGAGCTTTTATGGTTTGAATTTTGTTGCCATAATTCGAACCAATACCTTTAAAATTCAAAGTGTATAATTTTAAAAACTCTGAAATTTGGATTGAGTTGGTAATGAAGTAATGAGTGTCATCACAGAAACAATGACCCTATCAAGAGGTTTTTTTTATGGTATTATTGGAAAGTGTCTTCAGTTTTCGTCAGTGACTGAGAGAGATGACGAGACAGGTGCAGACAATGCTGGAAACTAACATGTTGTTTAATTCATAATAAGAAAGGAAGCTGTGTGTGCGATTGAAACCATCAGTAAATATTTAGAGTGTTCAAACTATATTACAAATTATTGTTTTTCATATGATGTCATTAATGATATGCATTGTAAAAATTCATTGAAGTACGCTAGTAAAAATTTAAACCTTTGTTCAACATTTAGGGAACATTTTCTTAATAACAAAGTGTTAGAGTCATTTCTATTATATTTTTTTACTGTACTTTTTATTGTCACTTTATGTATTTTTATATTTGCTTTTCTTGTTTGTGTATATGTAATAAGTCTACCAAATTTTCACATCAATACCTTATTATATTTATTAAACGTTTAATCTTTAAATAATACAAACCCTGTACTGTATTATACATATTTATACTATCCAAAATGTGTTTTGAATTATTATGTTTAGTTTTTTTTTTATAAAGTTGGATCCTTATAATTTGAATTTAACCCAGGAAAACTGACATACCTGTCGAAAGGACCGGGTTGGAAGTTTTTTGATCAAAACAATATTTCCCGGGTGTCGGCAGTATTCGCCGGCACTGTACACCACGCACCTCTTTCCAGGAACAGAATGACGCATTTCCTGTCATTTTCCAACTTGTACAGCCGGTGTAGTGGACGATTCCGAAGAAAACTGGTGCGTTCGACCGTGAGTTAGCTCCGGCGTTACGGGATAAACGGTACATTTGACAGTTCTCATTTAATAATATTGTGACATTTTTAACGGATGACGTGTTTTTAATTAAATCATTTTTCCTGTATAAATATTTTTATTCTTGAAATCATGGACTCAGAGAAACATAATCGGATCGATAGACCTCTTTCCTTACAATATTCTCATCATCTATAAAATAAAATTGTGAAGTTCATTGAATTGCTAAAAATTGTATTACTAAAAAAGAAAATAAATACATAAACTAAAACTTTTAAATTGAAATGAATTTAATTTTGATTGACAAATAGATTGTTAACAAATGTGTAAAGTACAATCAGTTTTTTTTTCTCATCCACTAAGTAGGCCAATCTAAAATCTTTGATAAAAGTAAAAAAGCACATTTTTTAACATTCATTAGGTCATACATAAATTATGTAAATACTTGTTTATAGTGTAAAATGTTAAAACAACCAATAAGAAAGACATGTGAATGGGTTTTGAAAAATTAATACTGATTTATTGAATATATGTATTTTATTAAAACTTGGTCTAAAAGACCATGAGTCAGTTCTCATGTTTCCAAATCAATGTCAGTTCTGCCGGGCTAGTTAAAATTTACCTCTATAATTCTGCATATTTCAAACTACTTTTAGTTCAAAATTATTTTTCTGCCCCCTGAACTTTGAGGTTAGTAATGTTCTTCTGTGAGGTAAGTTAGGTTCTAACTGTTAATTATAATAAAAGAGTTTTAAATTAAATTAAATGCATGGCTGTTTCTTTTGTTTTCAGCCTGAATTTAAATTGCTTTATTATGTGTTGTATTATAACTCTCAACACTATAACACTTAAAATTGATGTACAATTTTTATAGGTTCTTCAGGGCACAATCGGGGGTGGCTACATGGTCCCTGTGGACTCTGACAGAAAAGATGTTGTCATTTGTGATAACTTCTTCCTTGGAGGCCCTGTAACATTTAGAGGTTTTGAGTTTCGAGGGGTTGGTCCAGTTACTGATGGCAGTTTCATTGGAGCAAAGGTGAGTATTGTAATAATTTTTCATTAGACCTACTTGTGCATTTTGAAGTCCATTTGAGTGTTAGATCACAGTTTCTCAAAATTAGTGTGGAGCCTGAAGCATCCTACATTTGAAGTATTATTGCTTCTCTTCTTTTGGTTTCATTAAGATGTGCAAATATTCAAACATTGAATAATTTTAAAAATATTTGAAGTTTGATTGGAACTGACAATGGAAGATTTTTTAATTAGAAAACAAATTTCCGGTCTAACCTGTTAATCTCTTTTTATACATTTTTTTCTATTCTATACTGTAAGTTCATCAACAAAATATGTTGTATCTTGTAATTTAAAAATAATCATATTTTATTTCCAAATTTGCTGAATAAGAGAAGCAGTGAGGGTCTGTTCTTACTGGTTTTGTTTAAGGAATATAAATTCTGCTTTTAATTTAAATACTTCTGTTATAATCCTCTTTGATTACCTAAAAGTAGAGTCCCATCTGATGCGTAATAGAACATAAACTATATTTTTAATGCCTGCAAGGGTAAACTTTAAAAGTAAAAATTATTTTTTTGCAGATGTACTGGTGTGCTGGACTCAGCCTTTTCACTCCTCTGCCTTTTAGGCCCAGTATGGGTGGATTCGGCGAATACTTTCGAACACAAATTTTTGCCAATGTTGGTAACATTGGTAATTTTAATTTTGGTAAGAGAATTAAATAATATTATTATGTTGAAATTTATTTCAATGTTTTGAAAGTATCCATCAAAAGAACATTTGTTGTTGTGGGATAAATATTTTAAAAAAAACCATATGTAAGTAAAAAAAAATTGAAAATTTTTTAAATGACGGGTTTTTGCCCTAAGCGACCAGTATTCATTTGTATATCCTCCCATATGAGTGTGCCTTCGTTGTGAATAACTGTGACACAACTAACATCATGTAAAAACAATAATATTTGCAATCAACCATCATTGCTGTGAATTTTAAGTAGAGCAAACAAAAAAATCTCTACTATTTAGTGCAAAAACCCGCTAAGAACACAAAACTTGATCATATGGAACATGACGGGTTTTTGCACTAAACAAAGATTTCAACCTGTATTTTAGTAGCATTGTTGGAATAAAACATGAAGGGTTTTTGCACCAATCAATGTGTTTATCTATTTTGTACAATAATGTGGTCTTAACTCAATTTTGCCCAATTTGGCACTTAAAGGGTTTTGGCACTAAACAGTTCATTTATTTGATAGGTAATACAATTCTTTTGAGAAACTAAATCTTCTTCCATAAGAATCATGTTTTAACATTGAGGTAGTAATGGGCGGAGCCCGGAGCAAAGAAGAAATTTTTCAAAACCTTTTCCTAGTAAACAGCTATGAGCAAAGAGGAATGGCCATGTCAAATTTTAATCCCCTCCCCAGACCCTATTATCATAGTAAAGTCCTAGCTGTGGGGCAAAGCTCCAAAGGACTTCACAAACTGGAATGTCCATGCCAAATTTCTAAAACAAAACGGTGTACAAAGTTTTGAAAAAATTCGTCAGTGTCTAAAAACATAAAAGCATTGACTTTGTACACTACGTGAGTAGACTTCTCATAGCATAGGCGTGTGTGAAGCATATTGACGGTGGTGCGATCTCATGCGGCGTCCATCGAAGTACACGTAACATATGATAGATAAATCAGTATTACCACTCTTCTAAACCAAGGATGAAACATTTTATAACTGAAAGTTATGTTTATGTTTTTGTAAAATGTTTTGGCAGCACTGTAAATTCAGCTGAATAATAACAACATCAATGGCAGCGACTCTGGTGCGGCGTCCACCGAACTTCCAAATTTTTGCCTCAAACTAAATGCATTGGATGAGAGGTCTATTCACGTTAGTGTAAATAGTCAATGATAAAAGTCTCACGCTATTTTGTGGATTGTAGTGGAATCCCGCAGTTTGGTTGCGAAGTACCCTCCATGCCCCCCGTACCCCCCGTACCCCCATGTCCTCGTGCCCCCCATTCTACCATGCCCTACGTTCCTTCCCAAGGCCCCAGTGCTCTCTATATCCCCAATTCCTCCCCTGTTCCTCCCATGCCCAACCACCCCCCGTGCAGCCGACGTCTCTAGTGCCCCTTGGGTCCCCATGCCCATGCCTCCGTACCACCAACACCCCTTTTGCCCCCCAAGGTGCTCCCTTTCCCCCATGCCCCCCATGCTACCAACGTCCCCCATACTATTATTGTAGTCTATTTTTTCTGTTCGTTCAATGAAGTAAAACGTTGGTACGGGTGTCAAATAGTGATTTTTCTGGTCGAGCCGAGATGGTAATAAAATATTCGAGTTTCAAGCCAAGCCAAGCCGAGCCCAGACAGCAAAAAACACAAAAACAAAAAATGAATATAAATTTTTTTTGTAAAAATGCCAGGTTTTATCTGCCCAAAAGGTTATTTTTTGGCCATTAAAAATTTTAAAAGTATAACAGGAAATAAACAAGTTTTAATTAGGAATATGAGGATTTTCGGGTAAATTATAAATTCATTATTTATTAACCACCAAACTTCAACGGAATGAGTAAACAGCTTTTCCAGTTGACTGAACATTGAGGTGGACAAAAAACTAAAAGTGCCTCTATTTTTAGTAATCCGGCTCTGGGATGGGAGGGATGGTGAGGGGGGGAGGATCACAGCCTGCAGGTGGCAGGGTGAGGGGGGAGGGTTGATCGCTAGGTATAATTTATTCAAGATAAAAGCCATATATCCATTTCTGTACGAATTCAAAGAATATTTAACCGAAGTTGTAGACACCCCATTGTTTAAAATTTTGGCTAATTAATAAATTCCTGGCAGGCTAATAAATTTATAACTTGGAAAATAAAACTTATAACAATTCATCAAACATTTCTTCAAATGCATTTAGCGTAATACAAAACAAAATTAAATAGGGGATTAGAGCGATTATCAAGCACTGAACTATAAACAAAACCCCACCTTTTTCGGTTTCTATTTTTAGAACATCCTTTCACCGGGCGAGCGAGCAGTGTGAGTGTGTGCGGGGGTGCGTGTGTGCGTTTCCAGAAGGCAAGGTCATAACCCCATTCTATTGCGTCGTAGACCCCACCCCTTCCCACTTCACCCTGCCATCCTCTTACTTCCCTGACCCCGTGTACGACAACGATCACACCGCTCAAGTATAAGTTGACGTGTTTCTCTGCATTTTTCATTAATTAATAAAACAAATAACTGTTAGTACAGAATTTTCTTCTTAAGGCATTTTTTTTTTTTTTTTTTTTTTTTTTTTTGGCGGGCTTGTTGCTTCTGAAACCATTTTCAGCTTGACCATTCGAATAGTTTTGCATAACCTCAAGCCGAGCCGAATAGTGCTAGTATTCAACCACAACTACTCGAGTACCCGCACACCCCTAATTGTTGGATATATTGTTCGTTTTCACACACACCGTGATTTACACGTGAAAAGCTCTCCATATTTATGGATTAACAGGCATTTAATGTTTCTGTCAGACCTATGTAAAGAAAGAAGCAGAGAATGGATAAAACAAAATATTCCTTATTAGGAGGTTATCGATTGTTAGTAGTTTACATAATTTGATTCAGTCGAAAATAAACAAATACTTAATAAAACGATTCAACTCCAACCACTAAATAGCCAATATGTAAAGCAGTAACGTAATAACTAAACGAATATTATTATTATTATAGTTAAGACGTTTTATTGCCTATTATATCAACCATACTATGGCTAAGTCACTTTAAACTGTGGTATATTCAGCCCCCAAATCATAATGACAAAGATGGGGTCACAAATAAGAAATTTACTGCGGATCCATAATTTTTCCATGACTATTTAAAGCTGTGTTTTCCCTTTTTATTGTGCATTGCCAATTTTAAAAAGTTATAATTAAATATTTTATCTCAACTCAAAATATATGCTCATTAACCAGCTGAGTTTATTACAAAAAATATTCACCGGAACATATACTTAATCACATGTGTCTATCTAAAAGTTTTCTTTCCATTAGATTAACATTGGAACTTCAAGGTCCAATGGGGCGAAGCCCAGGTAACTTTTGATGATTCTGGTATTTTTCCTTGCGTCCTTAGCCATCAAGCTTTACAATGAACCTAATACGTTATCCTATCTTTATTCTAACTCGAGATATTTATATTAGGTGAATACTGCTATATTTTTTTATTTAAAAAATACTGGCAATGTTTATGTTTATCTAATTGATGAGCTCATAACTTTTCAGGTTTTCGTTTACATTACAACACGACAACCTATAATTAACAACCAATAACATGCGCATTGCACAAGCTATACAAAATCAAATATCTAGCGATTATCACATTAATATTTAGTTTTAATTTTTACTAGTTAAATTGATTGTGGATTTTAAATGTCTGGGACCAAACAGACGAACAAAATTATAGCTGTTTTTAGGCTAGATGTAGGCCTATTAAAAGTTTCAATTATTCCAGGTGACAGCTCAAGCTTGATGAACAACGCGAGGTTTGCCTACGGAATCGGACTGGCCTTGCGACTAGCTCACTTTGCCAGGGTAGAGCTCAACTACTGTTTTCCAACGTGGGTTCACGACGGGGACAGAGCAGTTCATGGTATTCAGGTCGGAATTGGAACATCTCTCTAGGTTGTCATAGACTTGTGTAGTTTAAAATTTATTTATTTTAGTGTTAAATTTTTGTTGTATCGTAAAGATTGTAAAATCTTGGTCTTGTGTTACAGTGATCATCACTGCCATGTATAATACTTTCAGTATTTGACTAATATTTGTTAAAAAAAAGTGAAATATAACACAATGATTTCGCAGAATTGGCCTTAATTTCTAAATGTTTTGTATTATGTTCCTGTTATATGTTGAATCGTTAATTATAAAGCCTGTGCTTTTAAAGACTGCAGATACAATGTTACCTAGACCGCATATGTAACAAAACATAAGTTGCAGAATATTTTTGTTGAAAATAAAAATTGTTATTACATGACTCCAAGACTTCTGACTTTCCTTTCTTTCTAGACATTTTAAACTCCATTTTTCTGAATTTTTTTTTAGATTTAATACTCTAATTCACCTTGTTTATCTGTGATGTAAAAATGTACCTAGCATAGGCAACTGATTTCAAGGTGTAAAAACATAATCAGGTTTAAAAAGTTTTATACCTCTAAAAAAATTTCCAATTGGTAAAAACACATTTTACACCAAAAGTAGGGCCAAACACAAAATTTAGACGAAACAACGATTGGAGCTATGATGATGCGGTGAATGTGCTTGTCAGTTGTTTATATAACAAACTACTTGAGGAAAAAAAATTATATCACTAAGGCACAGTTGTTTTTTGCAACTTTTTGGAACAATTTTGTAATCCCTCTAAACAGATTATTGTTATTGCCTGAAACAATCATCGGTTTTTTAGGTTAATTTTGCCGACTACAAACACACATTTTCTTCTAAAGCCATGTTTGATCTAATTTTCTTTATGGGGCATGCTATATCCATTGCTGCTTTGATAGTATAAAAAAAATGTCATAGGCCTGGTCTGTACATCAGGCACTTGTAACCTTATCCCAGTTCTTAATTTATAGCTAACATCCGACACCCATGAAATCCACAACAAACCTAAACTAATAATAATTTGTTTCTTTATGTGGTCAACTGCACAATAGGGCCAAACACATTGACTTCCATCCAGGACGTTACATTTGAATAAGTTTGAGAACGTCAATATGAAATAACGTTGAATTGAATGATACAGTAGATAAAAAAACTACGTTTCCTGCGAAACACAGCCGGTTAAAGTGATGTTGAGATAAAAAATCATCCCGCAGCTTTTGGGAATTTGTTCCGAACATTTTTCTCTCTTATTTGGTACCCCTGCACACAAAAATTTGAGTTAGTTTTTAAAATGCTATGTAACCAGACTGTCGGATTTGATGCTCTATGGATAACAAATGAATGAAAAGTGGATCAGTTTAAACAATAAAATACAGTTTTTTGTGTTATCACATTTATTTTACAAATATAAAACTATTAATGTACAAAAATGAGTATAACAGTAGACAATAATAAAAAACTGTACAAAAATTATAATATATCACAACTTGGCTTTGAGAGGATCTGGAGAAATGTTTTTTTTTTTTTTTTTTTTTTTTTTTTTTTTTGTCAAAGTAAAATTGCTTATGTGCAAGCTCATTTCCTTTACAACCATCGAGGTATACTTGTTAAATAATGATAATGTGTGTAAACACTTTAATTTAATTTAAAAACTTAATAAAAAGATGAAGGAAAACAATTTATTACAAGAATAGTTTGGTATGGTCATCAACTTAATGTACATATCCATTTCCTGTTTGTTGATGAGAAAGCAAATTTAAATTATTTTATGTTTAATAAGAGCAGAAATGGAAAAGAGTTTTTATGATACACAATAAATGAAGAAAAGCTGTACCAGAAAACTACACATCACAACTTAAAAAAGAATGCAGTGGAAGCGGAAGATTAGAATTTTCTCAAATCACTTATTTAGTCAGCAAAACACTGATAATATGGAATCCAGTTTATAATGTGTACATTTCACATTTACAAGATCACTCCCAAACCTTCAATCACGCGGCAGCCGTTTCCAGCATGCCGTGACGCACTGGCACCGCTGGTAGCCGCGGACTAGGTTATGTCGTGGGCGGGCCACAGTTGGCTTCGTCCGCTCCGTCGGAACAGTCGTGGACATTGTCGCAGATCTGGTTCAGCGTGATACACCGACCATCCACGCAGCGCAGCTCACCACTGGGGCACGGCGACGTGTGCGACGACGCCACCACCGCTATCAACATACATACACAATGTCAACTCAACATATGCATGCACATCCACTGCTGCCAACTGGCTGGTCAACACGCATTACAAAGTCTTGAGAATACCTTTGGTTGCTCAATGGTAAATTTTTTAATTCTTTACTTAATTTTTTTTAAATAATGATAAGTTACCCTTTAAAGCTTGTTGGGCTTGCCCTGATGTTAAAAGGAAAAGATATATTTAAATGTGTTGAAAAGTTTGCTTACGGTAGCTTCAACAGGGTGACGTTTTAGTTGTTTTCAAAATCAACCTTATAATGCACATCAACCAATTGCTTTGTGTCCTCCCGTAGCATAAAGAACTATAATAGGGTTTCTAAGAAGAGAGATTTGACTATGTTTTCCGCAAAATCCTTTACTCATAAATTTATTGCTAAGCAAACAATAATACACAATTGTGCATTGCAACCTGAGGGACCGAGCATTTTATCAGTGAACAAACAAATCTTTTGCAGTAATAATTCAATCACAGATACTCATAAGTTTACCCTACAATCCCAAGTCAAATTAACCTTTCTTTTCAAGGCGAGCTCGTTTGCTATGCTCGCTTGCCCTTCTGGATGTTTTATTATACGCCCAGAGGTGCTGCACTATGGTATTAATATGCTGAACCTCATGTTGAAACTGCAATTGAAAACTACATTATTTTAAATTAATTTTTTTTATTTGTTTACTATATTTTTATTCATGTAAACAATCATAATCATCAATATAAAGTATAGTTAAAAACTGATAAATAATTTTTTCTTTAGTATCATTCACTAAAATTTAAAATGCCACAATGCAAAACACATTTTACACTGGAACACGTGGTCTGTAATTTGACGGTTTCGTCAGCTGATTTCATTATTTCTTTGTTTTGATTTTTAACTCCATAAGTCCATTGTTAAAACTTTAGAATTTCAATTAAAGACTAAGACGAAATAAGATTATCCCTAGTATACAGAACTAATCCATATTCTTTTTTTTATCCCATACCAAATTTAAGTCGTTTGCAAAATTTGGAGAAAATCATTAGAGCCGTTTTCAAGATTAGTGTGCATACATACATTCAAATATACCTTACTCATGTTAGAATATAGGATTACTTTTTTATTATTTGTTGTTTTAATCAATTACCTTCAGCCATCTGGCAGTTGAATTCGTCTGATCCATCCGAGCAGTCTTTTCTTCTGTCACATTTCCAGTCTAGTGGTATGCACTTAAAGTCTGCAGCACATCTGTCGGAAATTAAACAAATATTTAATTATTTAATAAAGCCTTACATGTCTAAAATAAAGAACATATCTATACTTGTCTACCTTTATTGAAAAATACAAAACATACCTGGCAATAACGATTTATGTCCTCATTGAAGTGTTTGGCTCATTTGTTTTCAAGTGTTCAGGAAGTACAGTTTAATTTTTAACTAGAAGCAGTTAAGATTGGGTGGACCTTCTTTGACGCTGAACTTATTTTGTTCGTAGCATAGTCATTAGGATGGATGAGATTGGATTCAAGATGAGACGAGACGGGATTTTTTAAGTCTCATATCGAAATGGGATTTCCCTTCTCGTACACAACAGGAAATGTGCTTTTGGAATTTTACTCTGATTTTGTAGGCTAACATTGTTAAATCCTGATTTATGACAGATAATTTGTGAAAAGTGAAAATTATAACAGGCAATTCTGTTTAATAACTTTTATTTAGAAGCATCTTTAAAATACATCAGGGTATAAAAATATATTAAGTACCTTATTACGAATAATACTTAAACATAAGTTAAGATATTATGGTGATGAGTATATAACATTGAAATTGCAAAATTTACCAGGCCGAAACACCAGTCTTATTAGTTAGCATTAAATTACAATTTCAGTCTTGTGTTTTTGGTGTGTCATGTTTTTTGCTATTTTCTGTCAATTATTTCACACACTAGTCACACTTAGCAATAGTCCTCAAACATACAAAACAAAAATTATAGTAAATGAAGGTCATAATCAATACTATAAACATGGACAAAAATGATCGATGAAAACTAAAATACCCCCGTCGCAGCAGACCTGCGTACTCAGCGAATTTCCAATGCAATTTCAGATTTTTTACTTTCCCCATAAAAACACCATAGGATCGAGTATGTAGGTTTGCTGCCATTGGGTGTTGTTAGATAATGTAAGTTAACACGTTCACTGCTGAATATACCTGCAATAGTGATTAGCATATGCTAAAATTATTTTTTTATGTTATTACTCAGCATTGGATGTCTTTTGATAGAAAACAGTGCAGAAACGCCATTTGGAGCAATAAAAATGGCATTTACGGCCTTTTATTTTCGCGTACACGATCGTGTACGCCCGCATCTGGCGACGCCGTTTTGCCGACCGGCGCACTTTTATTGTTCAAATATATAAAAAAAACTCACTTATATAAATCAAAAACACATTTATATGATTTTACATGATAAAAATACTACAATAACATAAAAATATACTATTTACAGCCCCGCCAGCCCACCCTGATGTCTTTCGTTCAGTATGCCAAAAATCACAAAATCGGGGTCATCGTCCTCTGACTCGCCGTCGGTCTCGTAGGGTAGCTCATCCAGATCTTGTTATTTTAATCGTCCGAATCATATTCTTGCACTAAACCACTAGGACTGGGAAGTAGATCCATTTTTATAACCTAACAAAACACTATTTACTATTTACAAATATACAATGTTTACACGAACATATGTTTCCATAGAAACGCGCAAATTAAAAACTAACACCGCCAAAAATGAAAGAAAAGTACCTCCCCACGAGCGCGATAGCAAACACTTACATCGGGAAAGTGCTGGCAGCACACTGACGTATCTAAGCAACAATGAAATTGCGGCAACGATCGTGTACGCGCGCACTCGGGTAGTGGCGGGCGCGGCAACGATCGTTGCCGCGCGCACGGAACGTGTTAATCAATAATT
>JAQYXR010001879.1:0-21304 GCA_030545055.2 Neoaliturus tenellus | reverse complement strand
CATGGGGGCGGAGCCCCCATCGAGCCGTAGGCGAGTCTATAATATATACAGCCCCATGTGTAACTGACTCACTCACTTATATGGGATACGAATTTCTGACGTAACCATTAAAGCTAGAGACTTGAAATTTGGCATACGTCTAGCCTGAACGGTCAATGCTAAGTGTAAAATCTTAAACTTGCAAATTTTTAGTTTTAACCTACTAAAAAAAAATTCAAAATGGCGGATTTCTGAAATTGTAATTTTAGTTTTTTGGCTCTAGCGGCCAAACGCTTCGTCCTATCTAAAATCTGAGGACAATACTACGATAGGGAATTTAATTTTCTACAATTTCGGTCCTTTGACTTTTTATCGTATCTCGCACCGTTAATCCTATAAATATACAGCCCCATGTGGAACTCACTCACTCATCCATACAAATTCTAGACAACTTGCGGGTGAGCTGGAAACTTGATTTTTTTCACGCGGCTGGCTATCGGACTGATACCCCCGGGAAAAGTCTGAAAACCGACAATTTTCCATTTCAACCCCCCCCCCCAAAAAATAACGAAGGGTGGAAACCTGTAACCCGAACTTGTAAGGTTTTACTATTTTCGCTGTAACTTTTGAACGAGAGATCCTAACTCGAATCTGAGGGAAAATCGTTAGTTGGGAATTAAACGCTCTACAAGATTGGTCCTATGAAATTTTGCTGTATCTCACCCCCTTCACCCTTAAAAAGGGGCGTAATTTCAAAATTTCTAAAATTTTTCGCAAAAATTGCGCTATTTTTATATTTTTATTTACTATTATGTAATATATATACATGAATTTCTATTTATATTATGACCTGAACAGGTTCTTTCTATAGTAGTAGCTTTTTGCCATTTTCATTTGGAGTGTAGTCCAAAACAATTGTAATAACACAAAACTCTTAACGTGTTTTTCATGTGAAGTGTTTGTAATTCATTTCATACCCGTCAACATACTGCTATATCGATACATATTTTGCCATTATTGTATTCTATTTTAGATGCTCTACAAGTTTGGTCCTTTGAAATTTTGACGTATCTCACCCCCTTCGCCCTTAAAAAGGGGCGTACTTTCAAAATTTCTTAAGTTTTTCGAAAAAAAATTGCACTATTTTCATATTTCCATTTAATATTATGCAACCTATATGCATGAATTCCTGTTTATATTATGAGCTAAGCAGGTTCTTTCATTGGCAGTAGCTTTTTTCAATTTCAATCGAAGTTTGGACCAAAAAATTGTAAAAACACAAAATTATTAACATTTTTCATGTAAAGTGGTTGTAATTCATTTTATACTGGTAAATATACTGCTATAACGATATATGTTTTGAAATTACTATAGTCTATCATAGATGCTCTATAAGTTTTGTCCTGCGATATTTTGGCGTAACTCACACTCTGCACCCTAATAAAGGGGCGTACTTTCACAAAATCGAACTTCTTTCACAAAAATTGATCTATTTGAATACTTTTCGTTTAATTTTATGGCACATAGATGCCTCAAATTAAGTATATATTATGTATGACCTTATCTATGTCTTACTATACGAGCAGTTATCAGCCAATTTCAATGGAAGACTAGTTAAAAAACTGTGAAAACCAGAAATTACTAACATTTTTCTTGTATAGCATTTATTTTAATGCGGTTAATGCATTATATCAATATATTTTTACTGGTATTACATTCTATTCGTGACGCTCTACAATTTCGGTCATGTGACATTTTGCCATATCTCACCCCATCTCCCTTTAAAGGGTGTACTTTGAAAATTTTCATTTTATAAAAAATGGCACTGTTTTAATATATTGTATATTCTATTTGGTGTTTCTTTTACAAAATTTTTAAGAACTCCCCCCCCCTCCCAACGCATCAACGACTCTTGCGTATAGTAGAATTTTTTTAATTAGGGAGGTCCGAACCGTTCCTAAGTTTTTTATTTAGTTTTGAATGGAATTTTCTAATTGTATTCGTATTTTATTCTCTTTTATTACTATTCCACTCTTAGCTTCAACTTTCAAATGGGTGGTAACACGGAGACACCGTATATATTTCAAGAAACATATTTTAAATATAAAGATAATTTTATTTGATACATTTTACATTTTGGGGATCCATATCCGCTTGGCCATAAAACCAATTTAGAGCTTCGATCTGAATTTGTTTAATGCCTGAGAGTTAAATGAATTCAGGTCAACCCCAGGTGGGTAGAGGGACTGAATCTCAGTACTTGAGACTTTCGGATTCAATAACGAATTAGGCGAAACCAACTTGGGGGCATGGGGGCGGAGCCCCCATCGAGCCGAAGGCGAGTCTATAATATATACAGCCCCATGTGTAACTGACTCACTCACTTATATGGGATACGAATTTCTGACGTAACCATTAAAGCTAGAGACTTGAAATTTGGCATACGTCTAGCCTGAACGGTCAATGCTAAGTGTAAAATCTTAAACTTGCAAATTTTTAGTTTTAACCTACTAAAAAAAAATTCAAAATGGCGGATTTCTGAAATTGTAATTTTAGTTTTTTGGCTCTAGCGGCCAAACGCTTCGTCCTATCTAAAATCTGAGGACAATACTACGATAGGGAATTTAATTTTCTACAATTTCGGTCCTTTGACTTTTTATCGTATCTCGCACCGTTAAGCCTCCAGATCGTTTTTAATGAAATGCCGTTTTCGGTTTTCGGGCTCTAGTGACTAAACGGATAGTCGTAAAATTTTTTTAAATTGTTATTTCGATAGATCTATTTAATATCTACAATTTCGCCCATAATATATTTTGCCGTATCTCTACTCGTTTACTCACAAAATACATTTTTCTCTTTTTCCGGATTTTTGAACGTAAGTAGTGGGAAATTGTCGGTTCTAGAACAATAGAGAAATCGTAATTTTAGTCCGGATGAGCTAGAAACTTGGAATTCGGTACACACGTAGTTTGTATGGTCAATACAAAGGGAAAATCCCAAAACATTGAATTTTCAAATTTTAACCCCCTCAAAAAAATAAAAAGGGATGACATCGGTAAACTGAATATGTAAGGGTTTTCTATATTCGCTATAACTTTTGAACGAGAGGTCCTACCTCGAATCTTAGGCAAAATCGTTGTTTGGGAATTAAACGCTCTACAAGTTATGTCCTGTGACATTTTACACTATCTCATCCCCTTCACCCTTAAAAAGGGGTGTACTTTCAAAATTTATGAATTCCTTTACAAAAATTTCGTTATTTTAATATTTTTTATTTACTAATATGACACTCAAATGCCTGAAATTTTGTACATATTATAACCTCGACTAGATATAACCATAGCTGCAGTCATTGGTCAATTTTAATAAAAATTAATTCTAAAAAAATTGAAAAAACGGTACATTCTTAACATTTTTTGTGTCAATTGTTTGTAAATTACATTATTCTTGCAAATGTACTTTAAAATTTATGTATTGTTTTGCCAGTATTATATTTTATTTTAGACGCTCTACAAGTTCGGTCCTATACAATTTTGCCGTATCTCACCTCCTTCACCCTTAAAAAGAGGTGTACTTTCAGAATTTATAAAAAATTTCTCAAAAATTGCGCTATTTTGATATTTTTATTTACTATTATGTAATATCTATGCATAAATTTTTATTTTTATTATGACATCAACAGGTTCTTTCTATACTAGTAGCTTTTTGCCAATTTCAATCAAATTTTAGTCCACAAAAATTGTAAAAACATAAAATTCTCAACATTTTTTCACGTAAAGTGTTCGTAATTCACTTTAACTTGGTAAATATACTGCTATATTGATATATGTTTTGCCATTACTATATTCTATTATAGACGCTCTACAAGTTTGGTTCGAAGACATTTTGGCGTATCTCACCCCCTTCACCATTAAAAAGGGGCGTAATTTCAAACTTTATACATTCTTCCACAAACAATTCGTCATTTTAATATTTTTTATTTACTATTATGGAGCACAGATGCCCCAAACTTGGTAAATATTATAGACCCAACTAGTTCTTACTATTTTAGCAGCCATTGATCAATTTTATTCAAAGTTAAGACAAAAACAATTGAAAAAAACACGAACTGATTGACATTTTTTCATGTAAAGTGTTTGTAAATTACTTTAAACTGAAAAATATACTGCCATATTGATTTATATATTTCGCCAGTAATTTGTTCTATTTTAGACGCTCTACAAGTTAGGTCCTTTGCAATTTGGCAGTATCTCACCCCCTTTACCCTTGAAAAGGAGCGTACTTTCACGATATCGAAATTCTTTCACACCAATTGCTCTATTTTAACATTTTTCGTTTACTGTTATGGCACATAGAAACCACAAATTTAGATTAAAATATGATCATATCTCTGTCTTACTATAGGTGCAGCCATTTTTCAATTTCAGTATAGTAGTTGTTAAAAAAACTGTGAAAATATGAAATTATATACATTTCTAATTTATAGTTTTTTGTGATTTTGTTTGATCCGGTAAAAGTACTGCCATACCGATATATTTTTTATCAGGATTATATTATTTTTAAATGTTCTACAAGCTCGGCCCTTTAAAATTATGTAGCATCTCATCCCCTTCACCCTTAAAAAGGGCGTAATTTCTAAATTTCAATTTCAATTTTTACTAAGGGGTATTAAAAATGATTCATATGAGAAGGTTTTTTTACTATTGATTGTGAATTTATTGTATTAAACCGTTTTGTTGCTGTCTTTAATGTCTACATCTTCCGTGGAACTAACCTATTACATACTTGACTTGGAACTAACCTATTACATACTTGACTTTTAATTATTCTACAAATTTAGGGCAACCATTAAGGGGGCATGGGGGCGGAGCCCCCATCGAGCCGTAGGCGAGTCTATAATATATACAGCCCCATGTGTAACTGACTCACTCACTTATATGGGATACGAAGTTCTGACGTAACTATTTAAGCTAGAGACTTGAAATTTGGCATACGTCTAGCCTGAATGGTCAATGCTAAGGATAAAATCTTAAACTTGCAAATTTGTTGTTTTAACCTACTAAAAAAATTCAAAATGGCGGACTTCCGAAATTTTAATTTTAGTTTTTTGGCTCTAGCGGCCAAACGCTTCGTCCTATCTAAAATCTGAGAACAATACTACGATAGGGAATTTAATTATCTACAACTTTGGTCCTGTGACTTTTTATCACATCTCACACCGTTAAGCCTCCAGAGCGTTTTTAATGAAACCCCGTTTTCGGTTTTCGGGCTCTAGTGACTAAACGGTTTGTTCTACAGTACAAAAACTTTTACATAACAATTTTGATAGATCTGTTAAATATCTAAAATTTGTATCTTTACATATTTCACCGTATCTCCTCTCGTTTACTCACAAAATACATTTTTCACTTTTTCCGGATTTTTGAACATAAGTAGTGGGATTTTGCCGGTTCTGGAACAATAGAGAAATCGTAATTTTTGGTCCGGATGAGCTAGAAACTAGAAATTTGGTACACATGTAGTTTGTATGGTTAATACAAAGGGGAAATCGCAAAACATTGAGTTTTCAAATTTTAACCCCCTAAAATTTTGTATGGTAAAATCTACACCATGTAAGGCATTTTTTAAATACGCTGTAACTTTTGAACGAGAGGTTCTATCTCGAATCTGAGGTATAATTCATGGTCAGGAATTAGACACTCTACAAGTTTAGTCCTGTGAAATTTTGCCGTATCTCACTCCCTTCACCCTTAAAAAGGGGCGTACTTTCAACATTTCCAATTTTTTTCACCAAAATCTCGCTATTTTAATATTTTTTATTTACTAATATTGCACACGGATGCTTGAACTTTAGTACATATTATGACCTCAAATAGATCTTACCATAGCGGCAGCCATTGACCAATTTCAATTATAATTAAGTCTAAAATTCTTTTTAAAACACAAAATTCTTAACATTTTTTCGTGTAAAGTGTTGTAAATTAATTTATTCTGCCAAATATACTTCAATATTGATATTTGTTTTGTTAGTATTATATTCTATTTTTGCCGCTCTACAAGTTCGGTCCTATGCAATTTTGCCGTATCTCACCTTCTTCACTCGTAAAGAGGGGCGTACTTTCACAATATCGTAATTCTTTCACCAAAATTGCTCTATTTCAATATTTATCGTTTACTTTTATGACACATGCATGCCTCAAATTTTGTGTATACTATGAATATACACTACTATACACACTATTTCTTACTATAGTAGCAGCCATTTGCCGATTTCAATCCAAGATTAGTAAACAAACTGAAAAAAAACTAAATTATTAACCTTTATATGTACAGTTTTTGGTGATTTTGTTGAACCCGGTAAAGATATGGCCATACCGATATATTTTTTTCAGCATTATATTCTTTTTAGATATCTCTATAAGGTGGGCCTTAAGATTTTGTAGCATTTCACTCTCTTCGCCCCAAAAAGGGGCGTATTTTCAATATTCTTTCACAAAAATTGAGTTATTTTAATATTTTTTTATTTATTGTTATGACACTTAGATGAATGTAATTTAGCTACACACACATACCCTGAGCATTAAATATAAAATATAAAACAAAAGTATCAATTTGAACTTTAAATATCAAGAGAATATCTTAAATGCTTTAGATTTCCTGAACTATTAAACTAAGTCAGAGAAGATAAGTATAGAGTTGGGGTGGAGGCCTCAACTAGCCTGTTCAGTTCATAAGACTTAGAAAAATTAACGAATTCAGGGCAACCCCCTAAGGGGGCATGGGGGCGGAGCCCCCATCGAGCCGTAGGCGAGTCTATATAATATACAGCCCCATGTGTAACTGACTCACTCACTTATATGGGATACGAATTTCTGACTTAACCATTAAAGCTAGAGACTTGAAATTTGGCATACGTCTAGCCTGAACGGTCAATGCTAAGTGTAAAATCTTAAACTTGCAAATTTTTAGTTTTAACCTACTTAAAAAAATTCAAAATGGCGGATTTCCGAAATTGTAATTTTACTTTTTGGGCTCTAGCGGCCAAACGCTTCGTCCTATCTAAAATCTGAGAACAATACTACGATAGGGAATTTAAATTTCTACAATTTTGGTCCTCTGACTTTTTATCGTATCTCGCACCGTTAAGCCTCCAGAGCGTTTTTAATGAAATGCCGTTTTCGGTTTTCGGGCTCTAGTGACTAAGCCGATGGTCGTAAAATTTTTTTTAAAGGTTTATTTCGATAGATTTTTTTAATATTTACAACTTTTTCCCTTATATATTTTGCCGTATCTCTACTCGTTTACTCACAAAATTCATTTTTCATTTTTCCGGATTTTGTGAACATAAGTAGTGGAAAAATACCGGTTCTGGGACACTAGAGAAATCGTAATTTTAGTATTTCAGCTTTAGCTGCCAAATGTGTCTCTTCTCGTTTACTTAAAAAATACATTTTTCACTTTTTCCGGATTTTGTGAACGTAAGTAGTGGGAAAATACCGGTTCTGGGCCACTAGAGAAATTGTAATTTTAGTATTTCAGCTCTAGTGGACTAACGGTTAGTCTTATCTGAAATCTGAGAGCATATTACGATAGGGAATTGGATGATCTACAATTTTGGTCATTTGACATTTTGCCGTACATCGCACCGTTAACCCTCCAAACTGATTTTTTAGAAATTTATATTTAGATTTAGGGCCCTAGCGACTAAATGGTTTGTCCTACAAAAATGTTTAAATGACAACTTTTATAGGTCTTTTTATATCTACAATCTTGATTCCAACATACTTTGCCGAATCTCTTTCCGTTTACTCTCAAAATACATTTTCACTTTTTCCCAGTTTTGTGATAAATAAGTAGTGGCTTTTGGCCAACTAGAGAAATAGTAATTTTAGCATATTTCAGCTCTAGCGGCTAAACGGTTAGGCTTTTCATAGATTTGAGACTACTACGGTACTGAATTGGATGAACTACGATTTTGGTCCTGTGACTTTTTGTCGTACATCGCACCTATTTGCGTAAATCCCCAGACTAATTTTTGTGCAATCGCGTTTTCAGATTTTCCACTCTACTGACAAAACGATTGGTCCTATAGAAAAATCTTTCTGAATATGACTGAAATGTTTTATTAATGGCTTACAGTTTTCAGAACATTTTGCCGTACCTCTACACATTAGCTCTCAAAACAGATTTATTACAGGACCAGAATAGTTACCGAAAACTTGAAATTGGGGACCTTACTTTCTTTTAAGAGACTATTAAAAATATGATTTCAGCTATAGTCGGGGCTGGTGTTACTAATTTACATACTTTTAGTAAGTTACTCCTCGAATTTTAGGGAATCTTTTTAAAACTTTTGAGTCTTGATTCCTACATATTTTGCCGTATCTCTTCCCGTTTACTCCAAAAATACATTTTTCACTTTTTCCCAATTTCTTGAACATAAGTAGTGGCAAATAGTGGGTTCTGGCCCAATAGAGAAATAGTAATTTTAGTCCGGATGAGCTAGAAACTTGAAATTTGGTACACACAAATTGGTAGTTTGAAATTTGGTAGTTTGTATGTTCAATACAAATAGAAAATCCCAAAACATTGAGTTTTCAAATTTTAACCTCCTTAAAAAATTATTTTTTCATGGTAAAATCTACACTATGTAAGACTTTTCTAAATACACTGTAACTTTTGAACGAGAGGTCCTATCTCGAATCTGAGGGAAAATTCATAGTCAGGAATTAGACGCTCTACAAGTTTAGTCTCGTGAAATTTTTACGTATCTCACTCTCTTCACCCTTAAAAATGGGCATACTTTCAAAATTTCCAATTTTTTTTACAAAAATCTCGTTATTTTAATATTTTTCATTTACTAACATGGCACACGGATGCTTGAACTTTAGTACATATAATGGTTTCAACTACATCTTACCACAGTGGTAGCTATTGACCAATCTCAATTATAATTAAATCTAAAAAAATTTGAAAAAACACAACACTTTAATTTTTTTCGTGGTAAGTGTTTGTAAATTACTTTATTCTGCCAAATATACTGCAATATTGATATTTGTTTTGCCAATATTATATTCTATTTTAGACGCTCTACAAGTTCGGTCCCATGCAATTTTACCGTATCTCACCCCCTTCACCTGTAATGAGGGGCGTACTTTCACAATATCGAAATTCTTTCACCAAAATTACCCTATTTCAATATTTATCGTTTACTTTTATGACACATACATGCCTCAAATTTTGTATACACTCTGAATATGTCTAGTTCTTACTATAGAAGCAGCCAAAGGCCAATTTCAATCCAAGGTTAGTAAAAATAACCCCCGTCGCAGCAGACCTGCGTACTCAGCGAATTTCCAAATTAATAATATTAATTTTGACCAGCTAAACTTGTAAACACAATTTCATCACGTGCTCATAAATAGGGAAAAATGTCTATTCTTCTTAAGATAAATATAGGGAAAGAGTATGCAGGTATGCTGCCATGGGGGACACTAAAAGTAGGTTTTTAACAGGAAAAAAATTTATTTCGACCATATAAAGCCATATAGTAAGTTTCATCAATATCTGTCCATAAATAAAAGAGTTTGCCTATTCTCCATATGATTAACATGGGAAAAGAGTATGCAGGTTTGCTGCCATGATAAGTACAAAAACCAAGATTTTTTACCTTAAATGGATGAACCTCAACCAAATGAAGCTAAATACCAAGTTTCATCAAAAAATATTGGTTAATAAGTGAAATATTAACACATCCTTATTCTCCATAAGATTAACATTGGAGCCCCAAAAGACAATGTACTGTCTTTAGACTTTGTAATATCTCGGTAACCAATGGAGATAGAGCAAAGCTTCAAAATACTAAATTGTGTGTTTTTTGAGCTAAATCCAATGGTCAAAATAAAAATTTAATATGTTTTAAATTTACATATGAAAAATGCAAAAAACCCATTTTTTGGGGTACAAAACCCCCCAAAACTACCACTTCCGGTAGGTCGATATGTCTGGTTTTCGAACTCATCTGAATAAATGTAGAATTACACATCTCTACCAAATTTGGTGTCGATCGGACCATTTTTACGAGAGTTATCGTGTCTAGGGACACATATATACATATATATATACATATATATATATATATATATATATATATATATATATATATATATATAAAATTTTAATGACTATTATTTTTGGTCTCTGGGCACCTAAAAACGAAAAAGTAACATGGTCCCGGGCTTAGGTCTTACCATGAGACCTACGGTAATAGCTTATTCCCTATGGGAAATTCGCTAAAACTGTGAAAATACTAAATTATTAACCTGTTTTATGTATAGTTTTTGGTGATTTTGATAACCTCGGTAAAGGTACTGCCATAGCGATATACTTTTTGTCAGCATAATATTTTTAGATTCTCTATAAGCTCGGCCCTTAAGATTTTGTAGCATTTCACTCTCTTCACCAAAAAAGGGGTGTATTTTCAAAATTCATTCACAAAAATTGAGTTATTTATATTTTTTTATTTACTGTTATGACAATTAGATGCCTGAAATTTAGCTACACACATATACCATGGGCATTAAATATAAAATATAAAAGAAAAGTATCAATTTAAGCTTTAAATATCAAGAGAATGTCTTAAATGTGTTAGACTTCGTGAACTATTAAACTACGTCAGCGAAGATAAGGATAGAGTTGGGGATAGAGGCCTCAATTAGCCTGTTCAGTTCTTAAGACTTAGAACAATTCATGAATTCGGGGCAACCCAAAATAGGGGCATGGGGGCGGAGCCCCCATCGAGCCGTAGGCGAGTTGTTTTTATACTCTATATGCCAGAAACTCCTAGTTAAAGAAAAGTTTACGTGTGCATATTATAATTGTGTTGATAGAAATTGGTCCACAAGTACTCAGCCCTAAAATGAAGTATTATGTGGCAGCCGCCAATGTAGTTTTCTCCAACATTTACTTTAAGGGATATCACTTAGCTATTAGAATTATATTTGTATCTATCGAAAAAAAGAAAAAAACTCTGAGGATCTTTATAAATTTTAGGTTTTATTTTATTTGGAATATTTTTTTTCTTGAACACAAATTAGTTTTTCAAGAAACAAAAGTGGGTGGGTAACATTCTGCAACAAACACTGATATAACTTCTAAACCAAAGTTTCTCAAAATTCACAAAAGTTTTTGATGATATAATAGTTTCTAAATACATTATATGTATATTTTTTCTATATAAACAAAATATTGACATCGGGCTAGGAATATTTGCTAAATATAATATCAAAGTACTGTTTTTTAAATTAATTGCGTAAAAACACTTTGTAAACAGTATAAACAATTTTTAATAAGCAATCGCTTAATTTTTCAAAAGTTTATTTTTTGTTGAGAAATGTTCTGGAATGAATTTTAAAAATGAAATGGCAAAAGAAAAATGGAAAAATTAAATTAAAGTTTAACACGTCTTAGAAATTTAAGATAATTATATTGATTTATAACTTAAATCATAGTTTGGGGTTAACACTAATATAGCACTTCTTTTACACCCAGGAAAAACAATCTAAATATTCATAAACTTTTTTTTTAGGAAATAGTTAACATATAATTAAATTTTGGAATATACTTTACAGTAGTACGTTGAGGACACAGTATTTAGATTGTTTTCGGTTTGAGATCCTGTTCTCAAAAGTGAAAGTGAATCTCGTTCAGTTCCATTTAAAGAACAATGACTTTTGAATGGAAGGTCTGATTTGAATTGGAACAGAGATAAAGTATGCTGTGATTGAAAATATGATGATCAGATGTCAAGATAGATAGATAGAACGTGTTTTAGAAGGCATTACACCAGTTTTTATGGAAGGATACTTCAAAATTAAATAATAATTGAAATCGAAACTTATTAGAAAAAATTTTGGAATTCACACGGCAAAACATCTCTTTATACATTATCTTTTAATTATAATTCACAAGAGACAGTCTGAATATTGTTACCGTACTTGAGCAACTTTTTAATATAAAACATGGGAAACAATCATTTATGATTATTGAAATACTGAAATTATATATTTGAATTTATTTAACTCATAAATATTTTTCTAAAATCAAGTTATGATGTAGATGTCTGGGTTCTTTAATCTAGAAAGAAAGGGAGGGAGGTGTCCTAGTTTTTGCAGGGTTTTGCTCGCATACTGATGAATGTTATTAACAGGCAATAATCTTCTGGGAATACGTAATTTGTTCAACTAAATTGTTAGCTAATTTTATTTAAAAATTTATTAAATAAATGTTCTAATTCATCATTAATGTCATTGAAATAATTGCTGTTAACATTAATCTGGAAAAGTTTAAATTTTATAATCATATAGGTACCTAAATATATACACATAAGCTATTTTAACAAAGTAGGCCTAAATTGTTTTTATTCTTTTATGAATTTTAAAAGCTTTAATGTATGACTCTGAAGGATGTTTTGAAATATGAAGCCACTAATATAGAATGTAATAATGATACAATAAAATTAATTAGAATTTAATTCTATAACTATATAACTGATCAAACATTGAAAATGTTTGACAATTATCAACTAGATTTCATTTATTAAGAATCAGGTTTTTTTTCATTTAAACAACTTGGTCTTGTGCATTTCGTAGCCTTCATTGTGGCCTACAAAACTGTTGGCCTAAAATAATGAAGTGATTCATGTAATATTCAAGAAACCCTGTACAATTAAAGAGAGCAGTTGTCATTGTGTTAGACTTTGAATTTGTGTAGCCTACATTTGATACTTAAACTATAAGCTTAAACGACATATTTACTTTTAACACAAATAATAAAATACAAATCAGTTACGGTGAATATCCCTAAAATTACTATGTTACTATCACTCATTATGAAATTTATTTTTTCATTCTAAAGCTTGATTTATTTTAAATGTGATATTTAAAAGCAAGCAAAAAACTCCTCACCAATACCAAAAATAGATGGTTGCCGGAAATTGCGAACTGTTCAGTTTCCTTAAGTTACAGACTAAGCTATAAAGTCTAATTTGTACTTTCATACTACTTAAATAAATAATCATTTTAAAGAAGAACGATTGGAAAAAAAGTCTCTAATAATTTTACTTTTAATAATTTAAAATATGCTATTTACTACACAATTTAACTACACTAAAGATTAATTAGTATCAAAATGTGCATAGACTTTGTAGTATTAAATTGGTATTAAGTTGAATAGTTAAATTATTTGGAAATGATAACATTACATGACGTGTATAAAATATAATATTTAGCCTATTATTTATATTTACTCTTTATATTTAACATTTATTATTTATATTTACAATATTGGTATTACATGTCAAATGCCTGAGCACAAGTTATACAGTAGTCTAAATAATTTAGAATGTATAATAATTAACATTTTACAGAATTTTACAGAGTAATATAGTTTTTGCTGTAATTCCGTATATATTGTACACTAAAAACTTGGCTAAGAATTATTTTTATAACCGTGCTTCAAACTTTTTGTAAATAAAAAAAAACTGTAAATCAAATTCCAATGTAAGTTTTCAAATCAGAGTTTGTCTTGTAACACTCTGTTGTTTGTGCCACTTGCAAGTACAGAGGTTGGCCCCCTCTGAATTAACAAACATTTGTAGTGCTAGCCTACAAACTGCTTGCTACCCACATTGCTACTTCTGTGTTTACATTTTGTCTTCCCACCGCCTGAAGGAACTACAATAATCCCAATTGGAACAACAACTGGGCCAAGTCCAGCAGTCCAGCTGCATGAGTCACCAGAACCTGCACAAGCCTGACAGCTGATAACGGGTAGACAGTTTCTTTAACTTTTATTCATTCGGTCTGGTGCTTCAGTCGTGAGTTGTTTGACCCTTTCCAGTATTGGATTTTTGCAAAGGTAAGATCAATTTATTAAAGAATTATTACTTATGAAAAAAATACTAAATAAAATAATATTGAGCCTCTACCATTCAATTAGTTTTTAAAATGATTTTCCTGTAATGAATAAATATTTTATTTTCTGAAAACATGAAAAATATAGTGAGAAAGAATTAATTAATTAATTCATGACATATGTGTTAACTGTTTTTTTTATTATACTTTTATAGTATTTTGAAATGATTAATTATTTTTATTAAATCTTCTGCTTGTACAAATTGATTTGAAATAGCTGCTGAGAATTAAGTTGTAAATTAATTGTAACATGTTGATGCCAGACTATCCTGTTTTAAAGTGTTCATGATTTTTCTGGAAATTAAAAATCTGCAACCACATGTTTTCTATGAAAATGTCTTTAAGTGTTAGATTTTGTTACATCAAATATTTAATAATTTAAATAAGTGGAAATGGGAAAAATGAATGATTATTAATGAATTAATTAAGGTGTTCGGTTGAGTAACTTTACACCATTTTTTTTTCACTCCTGATGTTATTAAAAAAATATAAAATGTCTTTACATAAAAATTAATTATAAAAAGAATTAATTATAACTGACTTTTCACTTTGTATAAATGTTAGGCTCAAAGAATTCTTAATTTAGTATTATATTACATCCTGGTGGAACATTCTAGGGTTTATCCCCCCTGCCCTCTGGAACCCAGGATTGGCGGCTTATGGGTGGAGTCCTGCGCTGCAGACCTGGACTACACTGCGACTTTGTCTATTCACTGCGGATCTTTGGCATTCGAGGGGTCGTGCGCGATCGAACTTGAGTTACCTTTGGGTCGACCCAGCCTGAACTATCGTACCAAAAGTAAGATCATTCCTTTTTATTGTGTTCGATCACATCTTGAGAAAGAAACTGTGTTACGGATCCTGAATCAGAGCTTAGAGGACATTGCGTGGGACTGGAGTTGCCACCGCCTTGTGTCTTCCGACTCTTCGGACAATTTTTTGGAACGAACTTAAATTTAGAAAATTGAATTTATGTATAGGGTATATGTTGATATTTCCTGTGTGTGTCTTTTAGGTTAAGGTATTTTCTGTGATTTTGCTGATTCTTAGCTGGAGGCCTCCGATTTAAATTTCTTGCTATAATTAATAGTATTAGCATTAAAAATCAAGTAACAAAAAAAAGTATTGTATTCAAGGTCAACTTTGAAGTTTTAAAAAATGGTTGTTTGAACTTGGTGTCATGAGCCAAGTAGTGTCATAATGGGGTTAATATATCAACTTGTAATTCAATTGTGATTTTCATTAACCTTTTGCCTACCTATAAGAGAATTACTTTGAGAATTAGTTTTCTTAACTTTACCTATTAACTTGAGAATTAAACTTAAGAACTAATTTTCTTATCTTTAGATTCAATATTTAAATCTTTAAAATTTTTTTTGGAATCAGAGTGGCTTATGATTTATATTGCTTTGATTTTAACTATAAGTAAGAGGCCAAGGTATGATGGTACATAATTAAGGTGTCTGGTAAATTGAACTTCCCTTGATTTCTTGTGCTTGAATGGTCGAGGCTAAAAATAAATTCCCTACCCGGTATTCAGCTGCCTGGCCATCATCTTTGAAAGGTGGAGTTAGTCCCTCGCTACAGCTCCTCTACTCTCCCTCCACTCAGCGAGGTGGCGCCCTTCCGCCCCGACCAACACAAGTAAAGAATTCAGAACAAGTTTCGTCAAACCCCTCCCTTCTCTGAGCCCAGCCGGGAAAACGTTACAATGGCGCCCAACGTGTTGATTGAGTTATTATTGATTTGTTAATGATTTTTATTTGTTCAGAAATTTTTGCTCATGAATTTGCCATTTTCTGATAATTTTGCGTCTCTGTTCACCACTGTATGCATTTTTCTGTCTCTCTGTGGAATTTAATTTCAACAATAAATATGAATTCTCACCATCTCCGGAGATCTGAAGTCCAATATGAGTTGGAGATTAGAGCCTATATTGGTGAAAACCATCGCCACTGGGATAAGGAACTTCACCACATTGGATTTGCCTTGCGTTCGGCCGTACATGAGACAACAGGATTTTCTCCAGCGTTTTTGACTTTTGGCAGGGAGGTAAATGCTACCTCCGAGGGATATACCCTGCTGAAGGATCAAAGCCTGTTACCTGCTATAGAAGATAACCATGGTGATCATGCCACCAAACTCCAGAAACTCAAGGATCTGATACCCTTGGTGAAGTCAAGGTTGGATGAAGCACACGACAAGAGTGCAGCCAGATATAACTTGAGACGAAGAAATGTGACATTCAAGGAAGGCGATTTAGTCTTGAAGAGGAACTTTGCCCTGTCTAATGCGGCAGCTCACTTTACCTCAAAACTAGCACCACGATTTGTCGGACCATTCCGAATCATCAAGAAATCATCACCAGTAACGTATTGCCTTCAGAACATGGAGGGTAAGGATGTTGGAACTTGGCATGTTCAGGACTTGAAACCCTACAACCATTGACTTCAAGAAAATTTGGGAAATTTTCTTTTGGCGAGGGGGGTAGTGTAACACTCTGTTGTTTGTGCCACTTGCAAGTACAGAGGTTGGCCCCCTCTGAATTAACAAACATTTGTAGTGCTAGCCTACAAACTGCTTGCTACCCACATTGCTACTTCTGTGTTTACATTTTGTCTTCCCACCGCCTGAAGGAACTACAATAATCCCAATTGGAACAACAACTGGGCCAAGTCCAGCAGTCCAGCTGCATGAGTCACCAGAACCTGCACAAGCCTGACAGCTGATAACGGGTAGACAGTTTCTTTAACTTTTATTCATTCGGTCTGGTGCTTCAGTCGTGAGTTGTTTGACCCTTTCCAGTATTGGATTTTTGCAAAGGTAAGATCAATTTATTAAAGAATTATTACTTATGAAAAAAATACTAAATAAAATAATATTGAGCCTCTACCATTCAATTAGTTTTTAAAATGATTTTCCTGTAATGAATAAATATTTTATTTTCTGAAAACATGAAAAATATAGTGAGAAAGAATTAATTAATTAATTCATGACATATGTGTTAACTGTTTTTTTATTATACTTTTATAGTATTTTGAAATGATTAATTATTTTTATTAAATCTTCTGCTTGTACAAATTGATTTGAAATAGCTGCTGAGAATTAAGTTGTAAATTAATTGTAACATGTTGATGCCAGACTATCCTGTTTTAAAGTGTTCATGATTTTTCTGGAAATTAAAAATCTGCAACCACATGTTTTCTATGAAAATGTCTTTAAGTGTTAGATTTTGTTACATCAAATATTTAATAATTTAAATAAGTGGAAATGGGAAAAATGAATGATTATTAATGAATTAATTAAGGTGTTCGGTTGAGTAACTTTACACCATTTTTTTTCACTCCTGATGTTATTAAAAAAATATAAAATGTCTTTACATAAAAATTAATTATAAAAAGAATTAATTATAACTGACTTTTCACTTTGTATAAATGTTAGGCTCAAAGAATTCTTAATTTAGTATTATATTACATCCTGGTGGAACATTCTAGGGTTTATCCCCCCTGCCCTCTGGAACCCAGGATTGGCGGCTTATGGGTGGAGTCCTGCGCTGCAGACCTGGACTACACTGCGACTTTGTCTATTCACTGCGGATCTTTGGCATTCGAGGGGTCGTGCGCGATCGAACTTGAGTTACCTTTGGGTCGACCCAGCCTGAACTATCGTACCAAAAGTAAGATCATTCCTTTTTATTGTGTTCGATCACATCTTGAGAAAGAAACTGTGTTACGGATCCTGAATCAGAGCTTAGAGGACATTGCGTGGGACTGGAGTTGCCACCGCCTTGTGTCTTCCGACTCTTCGGACAATTTTTTTGGAACGAACTTAAATTTAGAAAATTGAATTTATGTATAGGGTATATGTTGATATTTCCTGTGTGTGTCTTTTAGGTTAAGGTATTTTCTGTGATTTTGCTGATTCTTAGCTGGAGGCCTCCGATTTAAATTTCTTGCTATAATTAATAGTATTAGCATTAAAAATCAAGTAACAAAAAAAAGTATTGTATTCAAGGTCAACTTTGAAGTTTTAAAAAATGGTTGTTTGAACTTGGTGTCATGAGCCAAGTAGTGTCATAATGGGGTTAATATATCAACTTGTAATTCAATTGTGATTTTCATTAACCTTTTGCCTACCTATAAGAGAATTACTTTGAGAATTAGTTTTCTTAACTTTACCTATTAACTTGAGAATTAAACTTAAGAACTAATTTTCTTATCTTTAGATTCAATATTTAAATCTTTAAAATTTTTTTGGAATCAGAGTGGCTTATGATTTATATTGCTTTGATTTTAACTATAAGTAAGAGGCCAAGGTATGATGGTACATAATTAAGGTGTCTGGTAAATTGAACTTCCCTTGATTTCTTGTGCTTGAATGGTCGAGGCTAAAAATAAATTCCCTACCCGGTATTCAGCTGCCTGGCCATCATCTTTGAAAGGTGGAGTTAGTCCCTCGCTACAGCTCCTCTACTCTCCCTCCACTCAGCGAGGTGGCGCCCTTCCGCCCCGACCAACACAAGTAAAGAATTCAGAACAAGTTTCGTCAAACCCCTCCCTTCTCTGAGCCCAGCCGGGAAAACGTTACAGTCTTTAAAGGAAAGTTCTAAAACAAAATATACTACAACATGTTGACATGGATTAGTTCCTGTATATTATTTTCAGTATTTAAGTAATCGAAGCAATACGTTGGGAAAAAACTACAGTGCTAAACTTAAAATGTTGTTTTTTAAAATGTACAACAGTTCGTTTTTTTTTTATTTGCGTAGTTTTCACACAATAATGAAGGGATGGTAGACAGAAAGTAAAATCAAGTTTATTTACAAAGCCTTGTGGATCAGGTTTAAATACAAGGGTTGGCCCAGCACATTAATTGAAGGGTGACCCCTGAGGCTTGTTACAACCCTTTCCCTTCCCTTGTTCCGAGCCTGTTGATCACACGCGTAATGACAGGGAGGACGCTGTTGTTCTGAACTGGTCAAGTTTACAAGTTCTTTAACACCAATCAAAATTATTTTAGCGAATTTTCCTATAGGGAATACGCTATTAAGGTAGTAGCCATGGTAAGACCTAAGCCCGGGACCACTTTACTTTTTCATGTTGAGGTCCCCAGAAGCCAAAATCAACGTTCGTTCGTTTTCATATGTATGTATATATATATATATATATGTGTGTGTGTGTGTGTGTGTGTGTGTGTGTGTGTGTGTGTGTGTGTGTGTGTGTGTCCGTGGTACTGATAACTTTTGAAGCGGACCTCCGATTTTGATCAAATTTGGTATGAAGGTGTAAGACCAGGTCTATTTTCATGAGTTCGCGAACCAGCGTTGTCGGGTTATGGGAACGGGGTTTTATGGGGTTTCAAAGGGGTCAAAAATGTGTTTTTGGCATTTTTGGACCTAAATAATCAAAATTCATCAATTTTAACTAAAACCTTTTGAAAGAGCTTAAAAAAACAAACAATTTAGTATTTTGAATCTTTAAAATAGCTTAACTGGTTATAGAGAAAATTCAAATCAAGTTGCCCATGTTATTCTTATGGGTAAATCTTTAAAAAGTTATATATATCGCTTATTTATCAACATATCTTCATAAAAATTTTTATGAACCTTCACTAGGTGGTGAGTAATTAAAATTTGATCAAAAATCCCCATGGCAGCAAACATACATGCTAAATCCCATGGTATTCTCATGGAAAATTATTGTATAATGGGAGCAAGAGAGATGGAGTTATAAGGTATCTGTTCCTAATCAGCTGATCAGCTGTCTTCTGCATATTTGTCAAATTTGAAATGTTTATGTTTTGTTATTTGTAAACAAATCTTTCCTTTTGCATGGAAGCTTTGGATTATGCACTTTTATTACTGTTAAAAAAGTCATTTATTGCAATATAAATATTAATATATGAATTATTAAATAAAAATAATTTTCTCAGAAATATAATGCCATTAAATATATTATATTTCCTTGTAAAGATTATTAATTATATAACCACAAAGTTCTTTGATGTTGAAACAATAATTCTTTGGTTGGAAATTCGCTGAGTACGCAGGTCTGCTGCGACGGGGGTCTTTTACCCTAAATTAATATACTGTACAGTACATAAATATAGAACTCTTTGCCGCTTATTACATTTAGGTTATCTTAAAAGAACGTGATTTATACGTAACTAAATTCCGAATCTTTATACCTTCGAACAAAATATCATTTTGAATTCACTACAAGTAAGAATTATAAAGATACGAATATCAAAGGAGAGATAATGCTTTGCTATGTATTCCACAGGCTCTACGTCATCAGTTTTGATGACGTCATTTTCCAGCCTTGAGTTTTATGGTTACGGTTTTACGTGATGGATCAGAGCTCATAAAGAACTTCGGCATTTTTCGAAATATTTCTAAGGCAATGTTGTTACCTGAGATAGAAAATTATAATTTTGCAAATAGTGGGGTGAGGGGGGATTTCAAAATGGAAAAAATCACTTTTGTAATTAACTATGCAATTGACCCATTAATTATCGGTAAATAAAGAACGTATACAAACACTTTACCAGTATCGATCATATCATAAAATAAAAATTGCGTGATTGACTAATGTTTAACATATACTGGGTGTCCAAAAAGTATTGCCCTGATTTCATAGTTTTGCCGTATGAACCCCATTATAGCCACACGCATTATAATTTCTTGTTTTTAAGGAAATTTCATCTAGTTTTTTTCTCATTAATATATGAAAACCGACACTCAGCTGATTGCAACAATACAGTTTACTTATAGGCCTAATGCATTAAAACCAAGTCATTATGATGATACGTCTATTGAGTTTGTGCACAGCTGTAAAAACTTAAGAAATCACTTGTTAAAACTGAAAAAACACTTAATCTTACCACCAATAGTTTTCATAATATTCGGTTTCTTTATCATGTACATATATGGAATTATTAGCAAGACTTTATGGACACTCGGTTTAGTATTCAAAAACATTATTATTGACGCATTAGTATAAGAGTGTAATTAATGAATTTTATTAATAAATATATTTTTTCGTCAAATATTGATTAAGATAAAAAAAACAGTTAAAAGAATTGTTGTTTGCTATTATTTAAAGCGACATTTTGAATTTGGAACTTTACAGAGGCCGATTTTGGTAGACTTTTTGCCCTGACACAAACAAACATTTTGAAACAAATTTCACAACAAAAAATAATTTGGAGCAACTCATGTGACTAGCAGCAATGCTATAGCAAAAATTTTAAATATAAACTGGCAATTCAAATTTTTATGCCTATTACAATAATATTGTCTTGCTAAAAATCTATAATATGCAACCAAAGTTTGGTATCGATAATTTAAAACA
>JAQYXR010001878.1:0-21314 GCA_030545055.2 Neoaliturus tenellus | reverse complement strand
TACTCCTCACGCAGGACCATCTAAATAATAGTCCTTACGCGGGACCATCTAAACTCAATAGTCCCCATGCCGGACTATCCACATACAATAGTCCCCATGCCGGACTATCTAAATACAATAGTCCCCATGCCGGACTATCCACATACAATAGTCCCCATGCAGGACTATCTAAATACAATAGTCCTCATACCGGACTATCCAAAACAAATAGTCCCCATACTGGACTAATCAAATTCAATAGTCCTCACGCAGGACCATCTAAATACAATAGTCCTCATAGGTTTTATTCATAGGTCAAAATCTTACTTGCTAGGTTTTAGGGCTTAAGTCTTAAGCCTTGGGTCTAAGGAATTAGATCATAGGTGCAACACATTATGTCTAAGCTGGTGGCTAATAAGCCCTATTCACAGGTCAAAGCCTTAGCTGCTAGGTTTTAGGGCCTTGGACTCAGGTGAAAGGCCTTAGGTTAAGATCTTAGGTGTAACACATTAGGTCTAAGCTGGTGGCTAATTGGTTCTATTCAAAGGTCAAAGCCTTAGCTGCTAGCTTTTAGGGCTTTCTACTAAGGTGTAATGCCTTAGGTTTAGATCTTAGGTCCAACACATTAGGTCTAAGCCAAAGACTAATAGGTCCTATTCACAGATCAAAGCCTTAGCTGCTATTTTTTAGGGCGTTCTTTTTAGGTGTAATGCCTTAGGTTTAGATCTTAGATCCAACACATTAGGTCTAAGCTGGTGGCTAATAGGCCCTATTCGAAGGTCAAAGCCTTAGCTGCTAGGTTTTAGGGCCTTGGACTCAGGTGTAAGGACTTAGGTTTGGATCTTAGGTCCAACACATTAGGTCTAAGCTAATGGCTAATAGGACCTATTCACAGATCAAAGCCTTAGCTGATGGGTTTTAGGGCTTTGAACTCAGGTGCAAGGCCTTAGGTTTACATCTTAGTCCCAACACATTAGGTCTAGGCTGTTGGCTAATAGGTCCTATTCACAGGTCAAAGCCTTAGCTGCTAGATTTTAGGGCTTTGGACTCGGGTGTAAGGCCTTAGATTTATATCTTAGGTACAACACATTAGGTCTATGCTGGTGGCTATTTGGCCCTATTTACAGGTCAAAGCCTTAGCTGCTATGTTTTAGGGCTTAAGACTTAGGTAATTTCGAATTTAAGTTTGCAGTTCGAGAAATGGAGGATGCTAAGATAATATACTGCTATGATTGCGGGTTCGATCGCATAGTTCAACTAGAAGCGAATAATGGAGCTGTTGAATTACCTGATAAGTGTTTTAAATCGTTGTGTTTCCTATGTCACAAGTCAGCATTTAAAGTTACAAGATGCGGACGTGATCTGTTGGCGGATCCCGATTATGAAGATGAAATGTCTGATGGTGACGAAAATGTTTGTATTATTGTCTGAGATACCCTTTCAAGACTATCCAGGTCATGTGGGAATTTTAGATCAGCTGGGGTACTTGCAGTATTCTGATGAAGAAGACGATGGTTGAAAACTTATTTGTTCTAATCGCTATTATTTTTTTAATTTTTTTATTGCTTTTGTACGGTGAAAACCCACGCACACTGCACTATAAATATAATAGTCCTTAATAGTCCATACGCCGGGATATCTAAATACAATAGTCCCTGCGCAGGACCATTAAAATACAATAGTCCCCACATCGGACTATTTAAATTCAATAGTCCTTGCACAGGACTAGTCCTCGCGCGGGACTATCTAAATACAATAGTCCTTGCACGGGACTATCTAAATACAATAGTCCTTACGTGGGACTATCTAAATACAATAGTCCTTACGCGGGACTATCTAAATACAATAGTCCTTACGCGGGACCATTTATATCCAATAGTACGCGGGACTAGTCCTTGTGTAGGACCATTTAAATACAATAGCAAGCGGGAATAGTCCTTGCGTAGGACTGTTAGGAAATTCGCACCCCCTCATGGTGCAGTCACCCTCCTCTATCAATAATTGTTTTATGCCTCGGGATTCCTGTAAAGTGCTGTAAAATTGCCAAAAAGTGGGACAAAATCACAGAAAACCGGTTAAAATAGGTCCATAGGACTGTTAGGAAATTCGCAACCCTCGCACCCCCTCATAGGACTGTTAGGAAATTCGCACCCCTCGCACCCCCTCATGATGCAGTCACCCTCCTCAATCGATTTTTTTGCCTCGGAATTCCTGAAAAAGTGCTGTAAAATTGCCAAAATGTAGGCAAAAATCACCGAAAACCGGTTGAAAATGGGCCTGCAGGACTGTTAAGAAATTCGCACCCCTCGCACCCCCTCATGGCGTAGAATCGGCCCCTCCTTACTACTCATAAAAAGTTGAAAATGACTTGAAGTCGAATCATGTCATGCATTAAAAATAAAAATATCTAAAGGGTAGGCCTACTCATGTTTTTTTTTCTTCTTCTTCTTTATGATCTGAATGAATATTGTAGCCCTTATAAGTGAATTAATTTAAGTTAATATTATATACAGTACTAATCTATAAGCACCTTTTATTTATTTTTTAATGTTATATAAATTGTTTAATTGTGTTTTATAATTTAAATTTGATAAACCAATGAACACTAAATTATCTATCAGTATAAAATGATTCTATACATTTATTTAGAATATTTTTTACTAAATTTAAATAACTGCATTTTAAGAAGATAGAAATGTATTCACCCCCTCATAAAGTTAGAGACATCTAGTATGCCCCTCACAGAGATCCCTCATTTTATAAATGAAAAAAGTAAGCCAAAAGAAAAAGGCTGAGAGATTCTGGAGCAAACGTTAGTAACGAGTTGGTAGATTACGTACTTGTTATTTTGTAACATAAATAATTTGAGGGGTTTGGTATATGATGGAAATATTTACCTAGGACTCATATCTCATGTAGAAGAAAAAATTGAATATTTCGAGGGTGTGGCCTCAGGATGTAATTTGCCAGACCGCGATGACCAACACAACTGCAGAACTAATTAAACAATCACAGGCTCAAATTGTAACCTAATAATTAATGTTATAATAATTGGATTAAACTTGTTATACGATCGTTTCCGTATTTGAGATTTAATTAAACGATGTACCTGTTATTTTTAATTTTTCATCACTGTTGTCATGTAAATTATTTTTTCGTGTGGTCAATATATCATTTAAATCAAATTATAAGTTATTTGCTCAATCATACAATGTTATTTTTAAATAATCCAATTTTAAGTGTTTGAAGAAGTTAATATAAAAAGTAGAATATGCACAATAGTGTTTTGCTATAGAATAATTATAATAATATAGAATAAAGTAATTATTCGTCATGAATATAGGAGACTCATCAATAAAACATAGTATAAAAATAAATAAAATAAAACAGAGCAGTTAGCTAAAAGCAGCTTACCAGTTAGCAATATAAATGAAACATCTTTAAATGTAGCAGTTTAAAAGTTATTTATTGCAATCATGGGATTAATTCGTATCGACTTAGGGTGTGCAACCTTTAACTAAATATACATTCATATTTTTTGTTTTGTTTTATAGAGTAAAAACATAATAAGTAATTCTCACTTGACGAATATTCTTGGAACGCATTTGCCTACATGTAACAGGGAGGGTTAACTGAGTTAAACATGAACGCAGTTTTCAGTCTGAACATCATGAAAGCAGTGCAATTGTATGACTTCGAGACTGATGTACGGCGTGAAATCAAACTACAAACACTTCAGTTTTTTTCAATATGTTTTTGGGGTGTTTCAATACTAAAAACGAACTCGCAATGATAATTTTAAATCATAGTTGTTGCTTAACAATGCTTAATTTTCACAGTTGAAATTTATACTTTGATTATAAAAAGCAAAATACAGAATTTTTAATAACAAAATAAAGATTTTAATTAACTTCAAATTAAAATGTAATGGCCAACATCCAATGATAATTGTTATGCGTTTAATTTTTTTTTAACAATTCATTAGTCTTTTTTCATTTTACTTAATTTATTTCTAAAAATAACGTATATCTATAGTATATACAGCCGCATGTGTAACTGACTCACTCACTTATGATATTAAAGTCCTGAAGCCACCGTTTAACCTAGAGACTTGAAATTTGGCATGGACATTCTTTGAGATGTTTCAATTTAGGGAAAATTATAAAACTACAATTTTTTCTACTTTAAAACTATAAAAAGCTAAAAAATATAGATTTGTCGGTAACGTAGTTCAGCCGTATCAGCGTACATCAGCGCGTGGTATCGTAGATCACTTTGCAGGTTTAGTTCTCGCTCGTTTTTAAATTATTTCTTTCAACTACACCCGTGCTTGATACCAACATCGTATTCCCTGAAAGATATTCATTAATTTAGCTTAGAATGTTGCTGTATTGAGAGCGGCTAAAAGATTACCAATGGAGAATTTTCTTCTACTATGGATGAAATTTCCATATCGGGTGACAGTTTACACAGACATTTTCATTTACTGTTTTAGTGATGTTCAGTTAACAGGTTTAGTTCTCGTACTTATATTATTGAACAAATTTAACTACACTCCAGTAAGTTTGAGTTACTATCGCATTCATGAAATAAGATGTTTTATAATTTATTCTATTTCGTAACGATTTTTGCGTAGCTTTTCCTATTCAACTTTCTCGTAGGAATATAATTTTAATCCTATTATGGATATTTGAAAACCAATATTTCGACAAATTGGCGTATTGGCGTAAATTCCTTCCGTCAATTTTCAGGTCATAGTATTGTTATGTTATGTGTTAGATATTTACAGTTGTTTAAGCTCACTTTTAGATGTAACGACCACAAATTCCTTCAAGACATGTGAAGTTATTTCAGTTTTCATGCTCTAGCGGCAAAAACGGTTGGCTTCTAAATTATTTGAGACGGTTTTATTGAATATATTAAATTTTACTATCTAAGTCGATTCACAGAGATTGAAGAAGGGAGTTGTATTCCTAATTCAAGTTTTTTTATTGCTCTTTCATATACTGCAAAACATTTTATTTAATTTAGCTCTATGTTGCTGAATTTTGAATTTTGCTTCCCCATAAGCTTAAAGATTGTATTACCTTAGGGAATTTTTAAATAACTGGTGAGCAGAACTAACAGACTTAAATGTTAGGTTCTCGTTTTGTTTCAATTTATTTTTGATTACTTTAGAAAACCTTTGTACAATACTTAATAAACAGTTAATTATTATCTTTCTGTTTGATTTATATTCAGTGTCTTATATTAGATTTTTTCACACTTAAAATTTGTTTTTGAGAATGTTTAAATAAGTATTGAACAAAAAGAACAGATTAAAATGTTAGGTTCTCTTTTCATTTCAATTTATTTTAGATTACTTATTCAAATTCACCCCATGTGAACCTCTCAGCCCAATTTCGCATTCAATGAATTTTCTGTGTAGCTCGTGCCGTGATCTTAATGTTATATACTTCTATTACTTAGTGCGATACTTAATAGACAGTTAATTATTATCGTTCTGCATTATTTATATTCAGTGTTTTATATTTTATTTTAATACACACTTAAAATATGTTTTTAAGAATCTTTAAACGGCTATTGAACAAAACTAACAGGTTTTTATGAATAAATTATTATTTCACAGGTCTAGATTTTATATTCTTATAATTAGTAGTTTGTAATAGTAGGTTTTTTTGCGGATCTACCCCGTTTTTGTTTTTTCCTATGATTTTGTTTTCATGTTATTTAATTCTTGTTTTCGCTTATTGATTTGAATGTTATTTGCTCTTTCAGTAATTTAAACGTTTTCTTCTATATCCTGAAATTTACAAGTTTTTATTTTTAATTAGTTTGTATCAGCCGATTCTTTTAATATCGTGGTTGGCGATACTATATTTAGTTCAATTTTTATTTTTAATTTCTTAAGTTTATTAACTATCATAGCTTGATTTTTTATTATTTTAATAGTAATTTTCACACTTATTATTGGTTGTTTTCTATTTTTTAGCATAATTGTTTTACTTAAATGGGCATATTACATTATTTTCAAAATGTACGAAAATCTTATTTAAAAATACTTAGTTTGAAATAATTTTGACCCATTGCAATTTTAATGTGACGCATGTTAACTCGTTGACGTTTCAGACTAAGTAGTTGGTAACGTGGAATAGTTAGCATCACACATATTAGTAGAGTTACAGTAATTAATAACTTAGCTTTTCAAAACTTCGATTTTTATTAGTTTTTATTTTCCGATTCTTTTAATATCGTGGTTGGCGATGCTAGATTTGGTTTAAGTGTTACTTTCAATTTCTTTAGTTTATGCATTATTATAGCTTGATTATTTTATTATTTTAATAGTTATTTTCACATAATCAATTATTTTCTATTTTTTAGCATTATTGTTTTGCTATAGTGGGCACATTACATTTTTTTTTATCTATGAAAATTTAATTTAAAGATACTTAATTTGGATTAATTTTGCCCCATTGCAATTTTTCTGTGCCGCATCTAAAATCTTTGACGTTCCATACCAAGTGGTTGGTAACGTGGAGGAGTTAGTATCACACATTTTTGTAGTAGAGTTACACGTAATTTAAAACTTAGCTTTTCAAAACTTCGATGGAACTAGCCTCTTCAGTACTTTGGTGGAACTAGACAGTTCATTATTTGAGACTTTGTGAATGATTAACGAAATTTGTAAAATCAACTAGGGGTCATGGGGGCTGAGCCCCGTGAAATATTTTCAAAGGATATTATTTTTATTATTATTATTGATTGTGAGTAGTGCGTATTAGCCCGTTTTGTTACTGTCCTCGCTGTCCAGTTAGTTGGTGGAACTAGCCTGTTCAATACTTGACTTTAAATTATTCTACAAATTTAGGGCAACCCCTAAGGGGGCATGGGGGCGGAGCCCCCATCGAGCCGTAGGCGAGTCTAATAAACTATACAGCCCTATGTGTAACTGACTGACTGACTGACTCACTTATATGGGATACGAATTTCTGACGTAACTATTTAAGCTAGAGACTTGAAATTTGGCATACGTCTAGCCTGAACGGTCAATGCTAAGTGTAAAATCTTAAACTTGCAAATTTTTATTTTTAACCTACTAAAAAAATTCAAAATGGCGGATTTCCGAAATTGGAATTTTACTTTTTTGGCTCTAGCGGCCAAACGCTTCGTCCTATCTAAAATCTGAGAACAATACTACGATAGGGAATTTAATTTTCTACAATTTCGGTCCTTTGACTTTTTATCGTATCTCGCACCGTTAAGCCTCCAGAGCGTTTTTAATGAAATGCCGTTTTCGGTTTTCGGGCTCTAGTGACTAAACCGATGGCCGTAAAAATTTTTTTAAAGTTCATTTCGATAGATATTTTTAATATCTACAATTTCTTCCCTTGTATATTTTGCCGTACCTCTACTCGTTTACTCACAAAATTCATTTTTCACTTTTTCTGTATTTTGTTAACGTAAGTAGTGGGAAAATACCGATTCTGGTCCACTAGAGAAATCGTAATTTTAGTTTTTCAGCTCTAGTGGCCTAACGGTTAGTCTTATCTGAAATATGAGAGCATATAACGATAGGGAATTGGATGATCTACAATTTTGGTCCTTTGACTTTTTGTCGTACATCGCACCGTTAACCCTCCAAACTGATTTTTGTGAAATTTATATTTAGATTTAGGGCCCTAGCGACTAAATGGTTTGTCCTACAAAAATGTTTAAATGACAACTTTTATAGATCTTTTTAATATCTACAATTTTGATTCTAACATACTTTTCCGTATCTCTTTCCGTTTTCTCTCAAAATACATTTTTCACTTTTTCCCAGTTTGGTGATAAATAAGTAGTGGCTTTTGGCCAACTTGAGAAATCGTAATTTTAGTATATTTCAACTCTAGCGGCTAAACGGTTAGGCTTTTGGTCACCTGGCTTTTGGCCAACTAGAGAAATCGTAATTTTAGTATATTTCAACTCTAGCGGCTAAACGGTTAGGCCTTTCATAGATTTGAGACTACTACGGTACTGATTTGGATGAACTACGATTTTGGTCCTGTGACTTTTTGTCGTACATCGCACCAATTGCGTAAATCTCCAGACTAATTTTTGTGCAATCGCGTTTTCAGTTTTTCCACTCTACTGACAAAACGATTGATCCTATCGAAAAATGTTCCTGAATATGACTGAAATATTTTATTAATGGCTTACAGTTTTCAGAACTTGAGAAATCGTAATTTTAGTATATTTCAACTCTAGCGGCTAAACGGTTAGGCTTTTGGTCACCTGGCTTTTGGCCAACTAGAGAAATCGTAATTTTAGTATATTTCAACTCTAGCGGCTAAACGGTTAGGCCTTTCATAGATTTGAGACTACTACGGTACTGATTTGGATGAACTACGATTTTGGTCCTGTGACTTTTTGTCGTACATCGCACCAATTGCGTAAATCTCCAGACTAATTTTTGTGCAATCGCGTTTTCAGTTTTTCCACTCTACTGACAAAACGATTGATCCTATCAAAAAATGTTCCTGAATATGACTGAAATATTTTATTAATGGCTTACAGTTTTCAGAACATTTTGCCGTATCTATACACATTAGCTCTCAAAACAGATTTATTACAGGACCAGAATAGTTACCGAAAACTTGAAATTGGGGACCTTACCTTCTTTTAAGAGACAATTAAAAATATGAATTCAGCTATTGTCGGGGCTGGTGTTACTACTAATTTACATACTTTTAGTAAATTCCTCCTCAGATTTTATATTATTTCATTTTAATGTTATTTTATTGTTTTCACTAATTTATTGCAACAATTTTTGACGAATTTAAAAGCTTTAATTATAATTGATTGTGAGAAGTGTGCATTAGCCTTTTGTCACTGTCTTGTTTGTGCACTTCTTTGGTAAAGCTAACCTGTTTAACACTCGACTTTTTTTATTTACAAACTAATTCAAATAACATATTGGAGTTAATAGCCCTCAACAAGCCCGTTCACTGCATCAAGTTTTTACAAAAATTACGGAATTGGGGCAAGAAATTCGGGAGTGGACCCTCCATTCAGCATAACACCCAGAATAAATAATTATTATATCACACTCAAAATATTTTAACAAATTTTAACTACAAAGAGTTATTAAAACCGATTCATAGGAGGTTTTCAAAGCTTTTTTTAACTATCGATTGTGAATTGTGTGTATTAAACGGTTTTGTTACGGTCTTTTCTGTTCAGTTCTTCCGTGGAACTAACCAATTTCATACTTGACTTTTTATTAATTTACGAATTTAGGGACACCCCTAAGGGGGCATGGGGGCGGAGCCCCCATCGAGCCGTAGGCGAGTCTATAATATATACAGCCCCATGTGTAACTGACTGACTGACTGACTCACTGATGATCTTAAAGTCCTGAAGCGACCGTTTAAGATAGAGACTTGAAATTTGGCATGGCCATTCTTTGAGATGTTTCAATTTAGGGAAAATCATAAAACTACAACTTTTTTACTTTTAAACTATAAAAAAGGTTAAAAATATAGATTTGTCGGTAACGTAGTTCAGCCGTATCAGCGTATATCACCGCGTGGTATCGTAGATCACTTTGCAGGTTTAGTTCTCGCTCATGTTTAAATGATCACTTTCAATTACACCCGTGTATGATACCATTATTGAATTACGTTTGCATGAATGTCTTGATTAGACGACGGTGTTTTTCTGCATAGAGAGCGGGTTATTTCAGCAATTCTTGCTTTGTTCTAGACAGTATTAATGCCCAAAAACTAAAAATTTTCAGCTTTCAAATTATAAATAATTCTCAAAAGACGAGGTGTCGTAAGGAAGTACGTTGGTTCTTAGAGATGTCGCTTGGAGCGCTATTATAGTCGCTTAGTTCTCGCTTGTATTTAAATGATATCTTTTAACTACACCTCTTCCCGATAATTAATCTCGATTGGGCGCACAGTTGTTTGAGTATGGTTGTCCCTCTGATTGCTGTGTTATTATTGAAAATGAATTTACTGAATCGAAAGCGTATCTTAACATTCAGGTGATGTCCGCTTTGATTTCTATATTAATTGCTAAAAATATATTTGGTCTTAATACATTTTCTAGACTTTAGTTTTCTCATGCTGGAAAATTTCTTGTAGATTTTCGCACAAAAAATTACCTAATACAAGAATTTTAACTTAATTTTCTACTATTTGTATGCTGTCTCTCTATATGAATCCCCAGATTGAATATAGCGCTTCAGTTGATAGTTCTGGTACAGTTTTACTTTGAAGAGTTGAACGTGTCCCAACACGTCTGACATCCGGTCTTTGACCTATTTGCTGCTGTACAATCAGGCTTAGATTTTAGTTCAGGAATCGATTGAACATATTAAGTTATAGAACAATTGAACTTTCCATTCTTACCTTCGCTAACATTTACCTACTTCCTACGTTTTTTTAGACCATCTACATATCTGATGACCCATCAGGCTGTGAAATATTAAACTAACCAATTGAATTAAACTCAATAGTAATTTTTCTCGCTGCCACTTTGTCCGTCAAACTTCCTCAATGCAGTGCTCTCACACAAAGTCTCGATTAACCCTATTATTGTTGTAATTGAAAACTATTCTATGCTTATCAATTATTGTAACTCTTTCAGTATATTTTAATTTAATCAATAATCCTTTTTTGGCTATTATTTCACAATTGGTTTTTTTTACCACCATTGGTTGAAAATGCATAATGTACGCCGATTTTATGGTTCTTAAGTTGCAATTTTCTTCATTTTAAGACTATATAAAGACTTTAAGACTTCATGATTATAGTACTTTATACCCTGTGAGCTATTACATACTACTAGGGCTCTATTTTTATTAATTTTCTGAACTAATATATATAACATTTAAAATTGTTAAATTAATAATTGCTGATTTTGAATGATAAAATTGTTATCGTTTCACTATATGGTACATATATGATTCCTGCGTTTCTTGGCCACCCCTTGGCGGAACTGAAGCATCTTAGCCTATACCATATTTTTTTAAATTTCAAATATCTTGATTTTGTCCTTTTTCTTTTATTACATACAACGATCCTCTATATAAACTTATAATTTTATTCCACTTTTAACTTTTCAGAATACAGCTATTACCTCAATCATGTGCAATCATAATCGTATTTCCAAATTTGTACACAACAACTTTTGAGCATGACTATTTACATAGTTCATTAATATTTCACAACTCCATTATATTTTTTAACGAATTAAGGGGAAACCATGAGCCGTGGGCAAATTTCAAAACTTATTATTATTTATTGTGAGTAGTGTGTATTGGTGGCTTCTGTTACTGTCATTGGAGTTGAGCCCTTAACTAGTCTGTTCATTGTATAAGGTTTTGACAGTAATTTACGGAATTGGGGCAACCAATTATTGGGTTGGACCCTCCATCAAGCATAACACCTAGAATATTTACATAAATAATATTTATTTCACAGCTCAATTTCTTTTAACTATTTACTAAGGAGGGGTATTAAAACCTACTAATAGGAGATTATTAAAGCTTTTTTTACTATTGATTGTGAGTTTAGAGTATTAGATGGTTTTGTTACTGTCTTGGCTGTTCAGATATTGTGTGGAACTAAACTATTTCAAACTTGGCTTTTTATTAATTCAAACTAGGGGGCAACTCCTAAGGGGGCATGGGGGCGGAGCCCCTATCGAGCCGTAGGCGAGTCCATAATATATACAGCCCCATGTGTAACTGACTGACTGACTGACTCACTGATGATCTTAAATTCCTGAAGCGACCGTTTAAGATAGAGACTTGAAATTTGGCATGGACATCCTTTGAGATGTTTCAATTTAGGGAAAATCATAAAACTACAATTTTTTTACTTTTAAGCTATAAAAAAGGTAAAAAATTATAGATTTGTCGGTAACGTAGTTCAGCCGTATCAGCGTATATCACCGCGTGGTATCGTAGATCACTTTGCAGGTTTAGTTCTCGCTAGTGTTTAAGTGATGTCTTTCAACTACACCCCTGTTATAATTTTTCAGATATGAACGTCTTTTATGAATGATTTTGTTTTTTAGAATTTGTAGACAACTAATAAACAAAACAAACAAATTTAAATGTTAGGTTCTCGTTTTAGATTATTTATCCAAATTCACACTACATTATCATTTCGGCCGAATTTCGCACTACATAAATTTTGCTGTGAAGCTTGAGCTGTAACATACATCGATTACTTTGTACAATACTTAATAGAGAGTTAATTAATATCTTTTTGTTTGATTTGTATTCAGTGTCTTATAATAGATTTTTTCCACACTTGAAAATATATTTTTGAGAATGTTTAAATAAGTATTGAACAAAAAGAACAGATTTAAATGTTAGGTTCTCGTTTCATTTTCACCTCATTTTAGATTACTTACTAATTCAAATTCACCCCAGGTTACGCTTTCGGCCGAATTTCGCATTCAATGTATTTACTGTGTAGGTAGCTTGTGCCGTGATCTTAACGTAATATACTTCTATTGCTTTTTACAATAATTAATAGACAGTTAATCATTATCTTTCTGTTTTATTTATATAAATTATTTTACATTATATTTTAATACACACTTAAAATATGTTTTTGAGAATTTTTAAATGAGTATTGAACAAAAAGAACAGATTCTAATGTTAGGTTCTCGTTTCATTTTCACCTTATTTTAGATTACTAATTCAAATTCACCCCAGATTACGATTTCGGCCAAATTTCGCATTCAATGAATTTACTATGTAGCTCGAGTTGTGATCTTAACGTAATATACTTCTATTACTCTTTACAATAATTTATAGACAATTGTTATCTTTCTGTATTATTTATATACAGTATTTTACATTATATTTTAATACACACTTAAAATATGTTTTTGAGAATTTTTAAAGGAGTATTGAACAAAAATAACAGATTTTAATGTTAGATTCTCGTTTCATTTTCACCTTATTTTAGATTACTAATTCAAATTCACCCCAGGTTACGCTTTCGGCCGAATTTCGCATTCAATGTATTTACTGTGTAGCTCGTGCCGTGATCTTAACGTAATATACTTCTATTACTTTTTACAATAATTAATAGACAGTTAATTATTATCTTTCTGTTTTATTTATATTCAGTATTTTACATTATATTTTAATACACACTTAAAATATGTTTTTGACAATTTTTAAATAGGTATTGAACAAAAAGAACAGATTTAAATGTTAGGTTCTCGTTTCATTTTCACCTTATTTTAGATTAATAATTCAAATTCACCCCAGGTAACGCTTTCGGCCGAATTTCGCATTCAATGAATTCAAATTCACCCCAGGTAACGCTTTCGGCCGAATTTCGCATTCAATGAATTTATTGTGTAGCTCGTGCCGTGATCTTAACGTAATATACTTCTATTACTTTGATGAGTTTTTTAAAAGCTTTGTTTGAGTTTTGTGTATTTGACGGTTTTGTTACTGTCTTGACTGTGCAGTTCTTCTGTGGAACTAACGTATTTTAAACTCGACTTTTTATTAATTTAAGAATTTAGGGCAACCCCTAGGGGGGGTCTAGCCTGTTCGGTACTTGAGACTTAAAGCAATTAACAAATTTGAGGCAACCCTTTAAGGGGGCATGGGGGCGGAGCCCCCATCGAGCCGTAGGCGAGTCTATAATATATACAGCCCCATGTGTAACTGACTGACTGACTCACTCACTCACTGATGATCTTAAAGTCCTGAAGCGACCGTTTAAGATAGAGACTTGAAATTTGGCATGGGCATTCTTTGAGATGTTTCAATTTAGGGAAAATCATAAAACTACAACTTTTGTACTTTTAAACTATAAAAAAAATTTAAAAATATAAATTTGTCGGTAACGTAGTTCATGCAGGTTTAGTTCTCGCTCGTTTTTAAATGATTTCTTTCAACTACACCCGTGTTTGATACGAATATTGTATACTGTTAAACTTAAACGTCTTGTGTAAACCACTGAGTTTCGATGCATAGAGAGCGGTTTATTTCACCAGGGCATTACTCGCTTTGATTAAAACAGTATAAATGCCCAAAAAACTACAAATTTTCAACTTTCTAACTATAAAAATTTCTAAAAAGACGAGGTGTCGGTAGGGAAGTACGTTGGTTCTTAAAGGTGTCGCTTGGAATAAAATGTCTACTGAATTTATAGTCGCTTAGTTCTCGCTTGTATTTAAATGATATCTTTTAACTACACCTCTTGCCTATATATATTCTCAATTGGACGCATAGTTGTTTGCGTATGGTTTTCCCTCTGATTGCTGTGTTATTATTGATAATGAAGTTTACTGAATCGAAAGCGTATCTATACATTCAGGTGATGTCCGCTTTGATTTCTATATTAATTGCTAAAAATATTTTAGGTCTTATTACATTTTTTAGACTTTAGTTTTCTCATGCTGGAAAATTTCTTGTAGGTTTTCGCACAAAAAATTACCTTATACAGTAATTATAACTTAATTTTCTACTATTTATATGCTGTCTCTCTATATGAATCCCTAGATTGAATATAGCGCTTCAGTTGATAGTTCTGGTGCAGTTTTACTTTGAAGAGTTGAACGTGTCCCAACACGTTTGACATCCAGTCTTTGACCTATTTGCTGCTGTCCAATCAGGCTTAGATTTTAGTTTAGGAAACGATTGAACATATTAAGTTTTAGAACGATTGAACTTTCCATTCTTACCTTCGCTAACGGTTACCTACTTCCGACGTTTTTTTAAGACCATCTACATATCAGATGACCCATCAGGCTGAGAAATATTATAATAACCAATTGAATTAAACTCAATAGTAATTTTCTCGCTGCCACTTTGTCCGTCAAACTTCCTCAATGCAGTGCTCTCACTTTAAGTCTAGATTAACCCTCTTATTGTTGTAATTGAAAACTATTCTATGCTTATCAATTATTGTAACTTTTTCAGTATATTTTAATTTAACCAATAATCCTTTTTTGGCTATTATTTCACAATTTGTTTTTTTTTACTACCATTGGTTGAAAATGCATAATGTACCCCGATTTTATGGTTCTTAAGTTGCAACTTTCTTCATTTTAAGTGATTATAGTACCTAATACCCTGCGATATATTACATACTACTAGGGCTCTATTTTTATTAATTTTCTGAACTAATATATATATAACATTTAAAATTAATTGTTAAAGTAATAATTGCTGGTTTTTAATGATAAAATTGTTATCGTTTCTCTATATGGTACATATATGATTCCTGCGTTTCTTGGTCACCCCGTGGCGGAACTGAAGAATCTTAGCCTATACCATATATTTTTTTTATTCTAAATATCTTGATTTTGTCCCTTTTTCTTCTATTACATACAACGATCCTCTATATAAATTTATAATTTTATTCCACTTTTATCTTTTTAGAATACAGCTATTATCTCAATCATGTGCAATCATAATCGCACTCCAAATTTTTACACAACAACTTTTGAGCATGACTATGCCATGCATGACATAGTTCATTAATATTTCACAACTCCATTATATTTTTTAACGAATTAAGGGGAACTAGGGAGTGGGATTAAACCATGAGCCGTGGGCAAATTTCAAAGCTTATTATTATTTATTGTGAGTAGTGTGTATTGGCGGCTTCTGTTACTGTAGTTGGAGTTGAGCCCTCAACTAGAATGTTCAGTGTATGAGGTTTTGACAGTAATTTACGGAATACGGAATTGGGGCAACCAATTATTGGGTTGGACCCTCCATCAAGCTTAACACCTAGAATATTTACATAAATAATATTTATTTCACAGCTAATAAATAAATTTTTAATAGTTTTAAAATTTTTAAAACTATTTACTAAGGAGGGGTATTAAAACCTACTAATAGGAGATTATTAAAGCTTTTTTTACTATTGATTGTGAATTTAGAGTATTAGATGGTTTTGTTACTGTCTTGGCTGTTCAGATCTTGTGTGGAACTAAACTATTTCAAACTTGACTTTTTATCAATTCAAACTAGGGGGCAACTCCTAAGGGGGCATGGGGGCGGAGCCCCCATCGAGCCGTAGGCGAGTCTAAATTATATACTCTCGCATGTGTAGCTGACTCATTGGGGTATCAGAAATTCGTCAAGTGTCGGTAAAGTAGATTAAAGGGTAATGTAGTACAGGAGTGGTAACGTAGTTCACTTAACAGATTTAGTTCCCGTACTTATATTATAGAACTAATTTATTGTACACTCTGGTTTATTATCATGTCAAACGTTTCAAAGTGATAATATCACTACAATGTATTTTAGTGGGTAAACATTGTTCTTCTCATGATATTCTCGATTTAATTTCTCTGATTGTTCTCAATACCACCTTTTCAATTACTGATGTATTGACCTCTGACAAAGTTCAATTTCGAAACACCCTTTTTAAGAAATACAAAACTAATATATAACATTAACCATTTGTACCTTTATAGATAAAGCGGTCTATCGAGGAGTAATTTCAATGTACAGGGTGTACCTGAAATTACCTCTCCAGACCGGAAGTCACTGATTTCAAATACAAACCCTCACTTTAAATAATTTTCTTAGTTTTACACGGTTTTTATGAAAACTTTACAATTTGATCTTGTACGCCTAATTTTAGCAGTTTAGGGAATATTTGCGGTTGAAATTTAGATTTTCCTCATTAGAATAACATGGAACAAATTTCCAAATCTTCTCTGAGCATTTTAGGTTAAGCAAAAATGTCCCGGCACAAAAATGTCTTAGACTGTTTTAAATACGTTTCCAACAAAAATTTTCAGTTTTGTCCAACATGTTTTTTTATTAAATTTACAACATGACGGAGATTAATGAACATGCATTTAAATGTTTAGTAACACTAATCACGTGATAATTGATGTTTTATGAGGGTACAAAATATTTAAAATGAGGTTTTTAGACATTTACATGTTTGTAAAGTTCTGTTTTATGTAAAATGTTCAGACATAATAAATATGAAATTTCCCCACACAAAATTAATTTCAAGCTATTTATTCTTCAAAATCATTATGATTAGGGTTTAAAATATTCAATTTTAAAGTTGCTTTGAAATTACCTCTGGTCCCCTATGTACCTATGTTTACCTACAACTTCAAAATTTGTTTTAGTAAAAAAATACAATTTTAAAAGAGGTGCAAGGGTGGTATGGGACACCCGGTAAGACAGTACCATATTTGCAGTGCATAATTGAAGGATTTTAACAGAATAGTATTTTTTGTGAATAAAAGGGATTTCTTGCGGGTTTTATCCACTTTGTTAACATTTCCAATTCATTTGTTTCAAGGAAATTTTTCATTGTTCTCGATGATCTACTGCACATTGTTATTCAGTTTGTCCATGAAATTTTTTCATAAATTTATTTATACTTATTTCACAATTTTTGTGCTAAATACAATAAATTACTAGTATTCTTCTTATTTCAACGCCTTTATTTTAATCTACTTCAATGATAACTAATACTTTAAAACCAATCAAATTCCTGCCAAAACTCCCAAGTCATAATTATTATCCTACTACTTAAGTCGACTCTATTCTTCCTCAAAACCTTACTTATTATGCGAAACTTATTTACAGAACATACACTCTATTATTTGAATTATGAGTTTATCAACTTTAAGTAAACACTTATACAATACCTACATAATAAATTTATTCACAACTCCATTAGCCTTTAAAGAATTCGGGGGAATTAGGAAGGGAGTTGGGGGAGAGATCCCCTGAAAAAGAGCCGTAGGCGAATATATTTTCATTACTTACAAACTCATTTATTTTGTTATTTTGCGCATTTACAAACTCTTATATTTATATGTATTCTATTCATTATATGAGACTTAAACAACAATTGACGAATTTCTGGACAACCCGTAAGGGGGCATGGGGGCGGAGCCCCCATCGAGCCGTAGGCGAGTTGTTTCTTATACAGTTTATTGAGAAAGTCCCGTAACGGCTAAGTAAGTTTTTAACTAATTTAGTTTTAGAAATGAAACTTTGCACATGTATAAGCTATCAAATCTACTTTTTTCTGTAGATAACACGGAATATCTAGTCAGTGATAATCGTTTACAGCTCAAACAATTGAAATAGTGGGCCGAAGTTGAAGACTGTTTTAGTTCCATATGTTCACTAGTTTGAATCCAAAAGTGGAGTATGTCAGAGGATTAATAATAATATTCGTTGTTATCTGTAAAGCTCGTGTATATTAAATATCAATATGTAGCTAATTTGTCATCCATTTTTATCTAACTTTGTCTACGAACCTGACCAGTTTTCCACAACCCGACCTCAAAAGACCGATTGTATCAGTAGTTATTGGATTTTTTTTGTTTTTTAGCAAGATTATTTTAATGAAACTGCTGATCGCCTGCCATTTTCTTATTTGGACATCTTTTAAGGTCGGGTTTGCGACACAGTCCTCTATTTATTTAATTGTATGTTCATATTGTACTGTTCTAAAGTTTAGGTTTTTTCCATACTCCCTATGTCAATGTATACAAAACCAAATAAGTAGGGACATACCATGTAAAAAATTTAGTTTTGCACTCGAAAACCAGAGGGAAATAAAGCGCTGATGCTAGGATTACTTCTCATTACTGCCACGGGAAACGCTCTTTTTACCTCATAAATTTCAAAATTTTCAGATCTGTTTACAAACAATCAAAACAATAACAAACTTCTGTAAAATTATTGTAGCCATCTGTTTTCTCCAACCAATCAGCACTACCTTACCATCTTGGTGGTGCTATCTGTGTTTCGGGGGTGACGTTCTCACTTCCCCATAAGGATGTCACTACTTATTTAGTTCTGTATACATTGCTATGGGCCGCTTACTGGAGAGGTAAAATTCCTACAAATACCGGGAATAAATGTACAGAGTTTAATTACTTCAACTAAATAAGTTGAAAACGCATCAAGCCGTTACGGTTTTATGTATAATAATAACACATTGTATAACCCCGAATAATATAAGTAGATTATATTTCTAACAACAATAGGTCTATTTTATGTTGTATACGAATTAATTGTTATCAATTCAATTTCAATTTGACAACGACGTCCATCATTTTAATTTCTTAATAAACATTTACTATTAAGAGATGATTTTATGTTGAATATAAATTAATTGTTACTGATTCAATTTCAATTCTACAAAGAAATATAGCCAAAGACATCAATTTTTTTTATTTCATAATAAACATTTACCAAGCCGTGTATTATAAAGTACAAAGATATATTTATAAATGTATTACGATATACCAATATATTGTAGCATAGATTTGTAATTTAATTAAAAAGATACTTGGCAATGAGAATAAACAGCCGGCCACCTTAATTTAAGAATTGCGTGTTCGTGTACAATAAAGTATTTTCTATGACAACAAGGTTTTAATTCGTTCATTAAAAACCACAATTTTCAACCTCAGTCCTCATTTCTTTGTTGTGTTTGTGAAATTTTCAGTTCCCTAGTTTCAAAACTAAGAGCTAATTTGTTTTTAACATAGCGTGCAAGATACCTAACATCATTGCCGATCGTGTGTCACCAGTGTTCTAGAGAATTTTTGTGTTTTTATATTATCATATGACATATTTTATGATGTAGATGAAGAATTCCATGTTCGTTCGGAATTTTTGTTGATATTTTGTGTTCGCCGGATAAGTTGGCTGAGAATGTTGTCCAGTGTGGGCGCAGCTTATAGAACATTAAATTTTTTAGAACTATTCTTAACATCCACACTTTTACACTTAAAAAAAAATATCTTTCACTAAAATGGGACATTAAAAAAATCTATCTTTGTTTTCAGAAAGAAGATTTATTTGTATTTTTACTCTGTCAAAATTGTTCACCCTTTTTATACACTGGTTTTATACGTCTTTGCAAAATTGTTGCAGTCTGGTTTTTTAGGTCTGTGGATTTCTAAATGTTCGCCTCAAGCCACGTGTTAGTGTCATAGCCTATTTAAGTAATTTTAAAGAGTATAATCAACAGAAACCGTTTTTAAAACCGTTTTATGTGAGTTTATTAGGCTATATTTATTAATTTTACCAGTATAATATTTTTAGGCTAATTTATAGCGTGAACTTATTGTGAAAAGAAACTTGTTCTAGAAAGTTAGATTTGAATAAATTTCGGTAGTTTCCAACCGAGTTACCGATCAGAATCTAGAAGAAATTTTGACGAGCAGGCCTCAGTATACCTAGTACTCGAAATCATGACTTGAAATTGTTCTACTAAACAGAATGTAAATGAATAAAACAACGAGACTGGTGAAACTCAATTGTGCAGATTCAGTAATGGAGCGGTGTGCCTCAGTACTTGCTGAAATGGCACCATATGATTATGTTAATTTAACTATTTACGACTATGTCTTTATAAATAACATGGTGTATAAAGTTAAATTTGTTTGTTTTACTCTGTTAATGATACTTATCTTCAAGTATTTTACATAAATCATCCCTTTAGATTTTCATTATTTATTATAAAATCCTTCAAAATGAAGGATTTTTATTATATAATTCAATTTTCTTACTAACAAAATTGAATATTTAATGCTCCCTAACATTCGGAATATTTTGTAGCTAACAAACAGCATCTGGATTAACTAGTTTATAAAACCAAGTGTTGTTAAAACCATTTTTAAGGAAGTAACCGTAATAACTGAAATTACAGAACCATCAGACAGATGACAACAAAACTAATCTTGTCCGTAGGGTCCATGTTGCTGATTACATGACACAGACACAAGGTTCAAGAGACCGTCCTCAACAATACAATGCTCATCCGTTTTGTTGATAATTTTCTAGGTCTATTTACGTTTATGAAGTATAAGAAAATCATTGGTATATTTTAAATTTTGCTACCCGTTGTTAACAAAAATGTATTATTTCAATGAAAATACATAAAATAGAGAAGGTAGTCATTGAAAACATGCTTTAAAAAACTATATGAATTATTTTACAACCACCCCACCTTATCACCTGGTGTAAACAATTGTCAATTAAATCTTATTTTATTAGGCAACTTGTCAATAAGGAACGAATAATTTATTCGTCTTACTAATTTAAATAACAAAACAGATAAATTAAGTAAACTTTTATTTAGAAAACTTTTTTTCCTGTAGGCAATAACACTTGCAAGTTGGCTATGATTTTAATAACAACCCTCGAGACTCTTAGATTAAAATAATTATTCTAATTAAAACTGGAATTTGCAATTAAAGCAGTTTAAACCACGCCACACAAACCTTATTAGGGGGTACAGTCTCTAAACATGCTTAATATTAAATTCAGATGAAGTTTTTTAATGGCAGGGTTT
>JAQYXR010001877.1:0-21333 GCA_030545055.2 Neoaliturus tenellus | reverse complement strand
AAATAAATTCACTACAAGGCTTCAGTATCAAACCAAGTTTTAACTTAAGGTAAGCCTATTATTAGCTCTAAAGTCAGTCAATCAACAGGCTACATTTGTAACTATTTGTTTTTGATGAGAACTCTTTTTTTATATTTATTTACAAATTTGCTTAAATTATAATCTAGATAAATTTTTCTCTCTCCGAATTAGGTAATTTTCACTCATTTTTTGTTTGAATAGCCTACTACATTGATAGTAATATTTTGAGTAATAACTAGGGGTATGACCAAAAAGGTCTATTTCATTCATTAGGCCTAGGCTATATTTTATGCAAGTTTTGATATCTTTGAGTCACTGTGATGACATTACTGTTTAACAGTGGCCTAGGCCTACACCTTCGTGTAGGCTACAGTCTTGTTTGATGTTTAATTAAAAGTAGATTGCTAAGCTTACTTAGGTTCAATAATGCAGTAACATATAATACTTTTAACACTTTAGGTTTTATACATAAATCCCAATTTGTTTTAGGGTTATTACAATGAGCTCAGTTAAAATAAAAACTTTCCTATCTCAAAGAATTTATGAAGTGGAAGCAAGTCACAAGTCTCAATTTCAGTAATAATAAAACGACATTATTTTATTTTTCTATAAAGAACATTTTCTGATGTCTTAGTTACCCTACCCTTACCTTTAGAACCAGCTTGCACAATAGGCATTCCGCCTGTTCTTGGTTTTTCTCAAAAGATTTCCAAATCAAACTCTTTTTCTTTCTTGGCTCCATAGCTGAGTAGTTAACAACTAGCCTGACCGATTTTAGAAAATTAAGTTGATCACATTAAAAGTTCGTAACTTCAATTCAAATTTTATCTCCTACGCTGTCGGCTGTAGCAGTATTCCCAGACTTCAAAACATCGTACCACACGATAATAAATTATTGCACGCCACAAAAATGTCGTGTCTATCAATGTAATTAGTGATTGATGTCGGGAATGATTTGATTTTGTAATATTTTAGGCACGCAAAATCAATCATTTTCCAAAACTATCATTAATTATCTTGAAAAATTACGACAAATCTTTGGGAGGAAAATCAGTGTGACATGTGAGAATGAGTACACAATAACCAATTTATTATCGTGTACTTGGAAACACTGTCGTCTACTGCGCAGGACAACAGAATAAAATAATCACAGACTAAAATCGTGACACTTGGTCAATTCTGGTGTTCCCCCATACCAGTTAATTCCAAATCGGTGGCTGTGGAGTGCTAGCGAAGGTTCACTAGCGCGCGTTGTGGTTGGAATCGGAACCTAACTCTACAGCCAATCACAACCACTGTTAGAATGGGTTGTTTTACTCCATCCGCTTGAGTCGCTAATATATCAGATTTGTTTTGACAACCATTGCCTTGAGTGCGCTATATCTTGGGGCCATCCTAATATCTTGAGTGTCCAATACTAGTGTTGACTGACTCGAGAGAGATGATGATAATAATTGAGTCGTGTTTAATCCAACATTGTATTCATACCTAGAACGAACGCGATCGTCAGTATCATTCCAAATGTAGTTTTTGGGGGGTTTGAAGGTTTTTTTGCTCATATACGCTATTTATCCGAAAAAATCGGATATTTTTCGGATAGTATCCGACGCCTGTTGTACATTCGGATCGGATCGGATATCCGAATCCGATCCGAATCCGATCCGGTTTTCCGGATATCCGCACACCTCTAGAAATAACTTAGGCCTGGACATTTTTTTTTACAAATAATAGCGAAGCCAACCTGAAGTTTTATTCAACTTACAATACCCGAGTTTTTTTAACATACATAGGCTACCCGAACCCGACCCGAGATTTTTTTAACTCACACACCCAAACCCGAACCCGACCCGAATTTTTCTTTAACTTATAATGTTCAAACCCGACCCGAGCCGAAAATTGATGTTAATCTACTGCCCGAACCCGAAACCGACCCGACTTGAAAAATCACTACCCGCAGACCTCTAAAGGTAACAATAAAATTTTGTTTCCCTAAAAGATTTAAGGGAAACCTCAAACAACTATTGTTTTTAGGCTAGAAAGGAATCCAACTGGATACCTCCAAAGAGAGAAGGTGAAGTGAGGCAAAAAAAAACCAAGATTGCACATTATTTGAAACAGTGCCAAACGGAATGAAATTTTGAAAATACTGTACCACGGTTTTGCATTGTCTCACTTTGCCCATCCTCTCTTTAAATAAACCAGTTGCTTTTATTTCCAACCCAATATATCTTATATAGATGTTATTTGTTTAGTGATTTTTTTTTTTTTTAATAAAATAATAGTAACTTAATATTTTCTGTACTGTAGAGGGCTCTTTGAAACGTATGATTTACAAGTAACTGTGTGAACCTTGAACTAAAATTAAAATTCCAAACTTGGATATTTTTTAATTTACAAAGTTTTATTAGACTGTATATTGTAAATATAATAAAATATGACATTTATACACAAATAATTTTGGCTCTCTCTCAAAAGAAATCATTTTCAAATAACTTCTCCTTACTATTTGTTAGCAGGAAGGATTTAAAAGTATCATCCCTAAGTAGTTGATTTCCTTTATGTGACACTCATTACCTTTCAGATCCTGGTGGTGATAGAACCTCTGCTGATTGACGAGGACTACTACGCTCGTGTGGAGGGCCGAGAGATCATATCCAACCTGGCCAAGGCCGCGGGGCTCGCGACCATGATATCCACGATGCGTCCCGACATCGACAACATTGATGAGTACGTCCGTAACACCACGGCGAGGGCCTTCGCTGTCGTGGCCTCTGCCCTCGGCATTCCATCATTGCTGCCTTTCCTCAAGGCTGTCTGTCGCAGCAAGAAGTCCTGGCAGGCTCGGCACACTGGTCAGTACCAAAGTTACACCAGTACCGGTAAATATTTTTAGCAAGGTCCAAGTGGTTCAAAATAAAAATATTGTTGTTAAAATATTTTTAAGTTCAAAGTGCATAGTTTTTACCATCAAAATATACAAAAATTGGAAGGTTTTTTGGTTTCAGTGGTCTATTGAACTTTTTGATTAGCAACTTGTTTTTATTTAGTATTCCTTGTAACAAACCAATCCATAATAGTTATTGAAATCAATTGAAAATATGTTATATTACACAAACATAAATGGTTGAAAAGCTATAGGTGTACTATTTTTAACAGGACTACTAATTAACCTCTGTTTGCTGTCTGGTTTTTTTTTTATAAATGCTGCATGTGTGATTTGTGTTAGTTACATACATTGTGTGTAATGTGTACACTGCATAATGGATCATTGCCAAAAATGTTGTGGAGTGTCACCGCGCCCTTTGGAATTTAAATAAAAGTCCAGGAAGAAATAATCTGCATTTTGATATAAAATTTTCATCTACACAAATCACTACACAAAATGAGTTTGAGTAAATTACTAATTGTGTTTCCGTAATCTCTTAATTCAACAATCAGTAACATCATTATTCTGCTCTCACTTTTGTTTGGGAGAAAGAAACAAAAACAAAAACAAAACCAACATGTAAACTATAAGTAAATCATAAAAGTCATACCAAATTAGTCCAACCAATTGTGGAATTTTGCTGCAGGTATAAAGATAGTGCAACAGATCGCCATTCTGATGGGTTGCGCCATTCTGCCACACCTAAAAAGCCTGGTGGAGATCATCGAGCATGGACTGGTGGACGAGCAGCAGAAGGTCCGTACGATCACTGCGCTGGCCATCGCCGCGCTGGCCGAGGCAGCCACGCCCTACGGTATCGAGAGCTTTGACTCCGTGCTCAAGCCGCTCTGGAAGGGTATCAGGACCACCGAGGAAAGGTACTCACCAAACTGTCTAGCCAGGGGTTTTGTTGCTGATGAAACCTTTGCCACCTCATAGACTTCTAGTGGGTATTTTTTTAAATTGGAAAGGACAGCTGCACACCCTATGTTGGGTTGAAAATAGTAGATTCAAGATTCTTTATTGTCATAGACACCCTCGGAGTACATGGACCTTTTATTATTTCAGATCCACTGGATTTTTATCAGGTTTACAAATTAGAAGAAAGTATTCAGATAGCTTACCTAAAAAAAAAAATTGTGTTTAAGCAGCTATAGGCGTATATAAAAATTACACATCTTCACTAATATTTCTTCTTTATGGGGCACATCTTCAGAGAAGAGAAAATGAAGGGATGCTTTATCAGAAACTTGTAGAACTTATAGTTCCTAATGAAAAACCCAGTTAATTTTTTAAATATTGAAACTTGTTTATTAAAATTTAGTTAACAAAGTTCATAATTACAAATTAACAGGGGTTTTCATATTTAATCGTTTCTTGTCTTTTGTACTCGCTTCTACTAACTTAATCATGAGGTTTATCTTGTTCTTAAAAAAATTTGGCCAATTTTAAAATAAATTTTATTAAATAACTTCATTTAACACGTTCGCTGCGGCATGTAACCGATCGGTTACAAAGGCGTTCCTTCGCGGGGTGCGGATGTATCCGATCGGTTACATATGACAATGTCAAGATAATGCGACTGCTTTTCCTCTAGCGTTTGAGAAGGAATCACATATTGTGCATTAGCGTGTAGGTAAGGGTATTGAGCTTTTAGATTAATTGTGATTAGAATATATTGTCCAGGTTTTTAATTTCGCGCTATCGTTGGAGGAATGTAAATATAGTTCAGCGTGCGGGTTGAGTTTCGACATTTTATATGCCGCAGCGAACGTGTTAAACCTTTGTTGTGTCTTTGTGTAAGTCTCTTTATATACTTGAGAAATTCTTCCTTGTTTTGTTGAATGCTGATCCAAAAACTCAAGTTATACTATATAAAAAATAATTTATTCAGCACAAGTCAATTCACCTTGATTTTTAGATGCCTAGTTCAGGCTGTTGTTTTTATTTATTAAATGGTTGTTCAATGTGCTATATCCTCTGCAGGAACATTTAAATACGTTGATTTATATCATCTCTCATGAGTTATATTGATTATATTACTAATTAAATGTTTTTTCCTCAGGGTTTGGCCGCATTTTTGAAAGCTATTGGTTACTTGATTCCTCTCATGGATGCCGAATATGCAAACTACTACACCAGGGAAGTGATGTTGATCTTGATTCGAGAGTTTCAGTCTCCTGATGAAGAAATGAAAAAGATTGTGTTGAAGGTATGAATCCAAAAACAATGTGACAATCGCAAGGTTTGGCAATTTCAAACACTTAAAATTAAAGGGGTTAATAGTATACACATATATTGTAAGATAAAAATATCTTGAGCCTAAGTATCAAATAAGTATTTTATTACTCGTTATGTAAGTAAGCAGAATCAAGTTGCTAACACAAGATAATCTACTAAGGAAGTTAAACGCCTACCAGCATTTTTTCATAATATTCTTTGCAAACTAATGTTTCACTTTTTATCAACATTGTTTAAGTTTAGGTTTTAGTAGGTTTCACCAAAATTGTTCTATGAATGTACCTGTCTCTACCGCGCTTTTCTTGGTTCGTGAACTGCACCGGCCCAGACATTGTTGTGCGGTAAGTCTTGTTATCTTATCCCTTCGTTATCATCAGTGAGTTTGATGTATATCGCTGATTTCAGTGAAAGTGGCCTTGTGGGTAAAATTAAATCGCTCAACAAAAAATGTTGTAAACTTCATGAATAATGCTCAACAGCTACTTTTGCGAATACGAGTGACAACAGTGATTCAGCCCAGACGTCCTATTCAAGAAAATTGTCAAAAATATTTCCCAATCTGTTTCCCTAGAGTAACTGAGGAAAAGTTTTTCTGTAATTTAAGGTTGGTTTTATTTTTTTCCACTAAAATTCTTTGATACCGTTTGCTTTAACCTAAAAACTTTCATTTGTGGTTACGTGCCTTTTTACCTTGTTATTTTGTTTAAGTCTCTCGGTTATTATATTAATTTATTTTGATTCTAAATATGTGTAGAAACTACTCAAAACCACCTTATTAATGTTTGATTTACTAAACAAAATTCTCAATTCGAATAGGTGCTGGTAGTCGTTTAACGTTAATTCCAGAGTTTGATAATATATAAGTTTTATCACTTTTCAAACTAAATTTACGTTCTAATTGAAAGTAGTTATCCTTTTATTAAAAGATAACTGTGCCACGGTATAATAATGTAGGTCTATGATGGAAGACAAGTCATTTCAAAATATGCTTATAGTATCAAGTGTAATACAGGATGACTATTGAATGTGTGGAGTGACAGCAAACCTTGTCTTGTCCTGTTCCCAGTGAGCACATGTAATGTAATGTTTCATTCGCCACATCCATTATTTTAGTATAAGTTATATGTTATTTGTTTAATATCGTTATTAGATTTAATTCAATGAGTAGCTAATGGAGACCAGATGGTAATTCAGTATTAAACCAAAATGATTTTATGCGTTATCACTTTGTTTGCTAATATTAGTATACAAGAATATCCCACCTTATCACCCCTTAGGACATAATTATCATAATATCAATAATTTATTATTTGATCCAAAATACATTTAAAATATAATCAAATAATTTTAAATTAAATAAATATCCCAATAAAATACCCACTAGCCTAAGTAGTTATTTATTGTGTAAAAGAGTTGCAATACAAATTAAAACATTTTATATAATATACATATATATTCAAAATCAAATTTACCAATTAATCAAAATCACATTACCCAGTGTTGTGCTAAGTGTTTGTGCTTCAAGATGTGTGAACCCCTAACAATCAACAATGAAGAACATGTGTGAACCCCAGAGAGACACCACTGACCTTTCTTCTTGATCCAGCTTCCCTAGTGTTAGCATCTAAATTTTATAAGGACACAGTTCCTCCATTTTAATAAATTCCCCAGTCTGGACTAGAGCTTTATTCTAGTTTCAAATAATAGGGACATTGCCCAAACAGTACCAATTTAAATTCAATCCCATTTTAAATTTATTTATTCCCAAATATATAGTACTGGGGCGAAGAATCATTGGAGCAGATTTGGTAAGATCCACCCATACATCCATCAATACCCAAGATAGTGACAAGAAGACAATAGACTTGAACTGTATTTATCCCTAACATTTGTAAAAAATTAACATTCTTTTAAAGATTTAAAATTTATCCATGATATTAATTTCTATTTCCAAATTGAACATAAAAATTGAGTTTGCTTGTCAGCACGAGTTCCCCTCCCTGAGAAAGAGTCTGAATGTATTCCATTGTTAAACCCAGCTGATAGACATTTAACTATAATTGTGAAGCAAGAGATATAAGGACTGAAATTACCCACATCATTTTGTATCCATTATAATTTATAAATAAACAAGCATAAATTTAAATTAGAATTGTATTTCAGATAAGTAATAAATTTAAATTGTTGTAACAAAATAGTCTTATTATTTCATAGGCCTAGATAGCATATTAGCCTAGATTAGCTTACCCATCAAGTTGACCTGGAAATAGCACGATACAGATAAAAACAGATAGATATATATAAACACCACTACTAATCAAGAGACAGAATAATATTTATCAAATCTTTTATTAAGTATATCCATTATTCTAAGATATTTTTCATTATCGACAAAACACTTTTCTAACGTTAAGAGCAGCCATCATGGTGATCCCCTTCAAGTAAGAACAATATGAACTATCGCATCGCAACAACATAGACCGACAGTGTGTGTACAATTGCAAAATGGCGCCCAACGTACTGGCAAGCAACCTCAATTAAAATAGATATTGCAACTCTTAAATAAGTAGGTTAGCTTAAGTAATCTAAGTAAGATATTAGTCATTAAGAAATCCACATCCCACAACAATTTTTATTCCCCAAATCCGTAAATAATTAATGCAAAACTCTTATAATTTACGTAAGCCTAAACGTTATCCGATTACGATGAGTTCGATAGATCGACCGGATGATCACCGTTGCCTAGCGACAGAAACTAGCCGTGACGTCACTCCTACCAGCCAATCAACGACGACCGTTCCTTCAAACTCCTGTGTCGACAATCAGCTGTCTATCGACATGCCACAAGTGTGCCAACCCAACAAAAATGGATTTCCCGCGGACGCAAATCAGTCTGAGAAACCGAGCGGACCCGACGAGAACGTCGAATTCAACATGACACCGGCACGCACAGCAAACACACACGCCACATCGAGCGACACAAGCGACCATAATATTTCATCTCCCTCACAAAACAGTAAAACACAGACAGAACAAATAAATCATGACACTAATACACAACCTGATTTCAACACCATCCTCACCTACCTACAACAATTGAATTTAAAAATGGACGAAACTAAATCAGAATTAAATAATAAAATGGAAGAAACTAAATCCAAAATGGACGAAACTAAACTTGAACTAAATCACCAGATTACCGAAACTAAAGCAGAGTTAAATAACAAAATGGACGAAACTAGATTTGAACTAAATGCAAAGTTCGAAGAGACTAATGCAAAATTGGATGAGACGGATGCCAAACTAAGTAACGAAATTAAAACTTGCTACAACATGCTCCAAAACCAAATCCAAGATATTAGAACCACTCAAAATGAATTTCGCCATGAATTAGACGAATTAAAATCTACTCAATTGGAACAAACCAACAGCATTGTACAATTTCAAACAAATGTCATTGACCAGATCAATAATTCACGACGGGAAATCGAAAATTTCGTGGACACCAACCTGACCAAACATAAAATGTCAATTGAAAGCGAAGTCGCTAAACAACAAAAGAATATTTTGGACAATGTAAATAAAAAATTAGAACAGCATGAGTTTACGGTAGGACAAGATATAAAATCACTATCCGACACCATCAACAAATGTGAGAGCGATGTAAAGAACCTTAAATCAGCCACCCAGAATCAGACCCACTTGAGTGGACCTATTCACATAGTCTGTAACGGGAGCGAATGGACAGAACGCCATATACCAAAATTTCAGTGGACGAGCAGGAAACCCTAACGAGTTTCTCAAGAGATTAAAAAGGTATTATGAGAAGAGTTTACAAAGACAAACCGAACAATGACCCGATCGAGCATCTAAAGGACACTTTGGAGATTAGTTTTGAAGGACCAGCATCACGATGGCTACAATTAATCAAAGATAACATCAAAAGTTGGGGACAATTTGCAGAAGAATTTACTAATAAATACTGGAGTCGTGAGGTACAGCGAGGCATTCAGACAAAGATCGAAGCAGAAAAATACCGAAGCAACGGGACACTAAGTAGAGCAGAATACTTTACCGAGCGTGTATTATTATTGCAATCCATCACACCGCCATTAACAGAAGAAGAAATCGTCACTATATTAGCCGAAAATTTTGACCAAATAACCCAAGACAGTCGTGTTGTACAGAATATCACCTCAATCAAGGCTTTTGAACAACTATTACAACGAGAAGACATAAGAGATGGACCAAAGTGGTCAAGACAAAATAACAACCAGGTACAAAATTCCAACACTCGACCCAACAGTCCCAACAAACCACAATCATCGTCAAAATTCACATGCTCCAAACCATCATGCGTACCAACCAAAGGCCCTATACACAAACCAACCATATCAAAACACTCGATATCAAGGGACGCATAACCAGAATCAACCTAATCAACCACCATACAAGTACAACAACACCATGCCACGCCATGAATACAAACCATACGATCGAGACACATACCAATCCAGGCAGAACAATCACTACAGAAACGACCGATCGTATCCAACGAAAGAACAATCCCAAGTATGCACTATGATAAGACAGACTGATAATAATACACACTACCCTACTCAAAACCAACACCCTACAAACAATAGCGGCCCATCCCAAGACAACCAGGGAAACGGCACCCCGCTGTAATTGCCCACCGAGGAGCAACCGCAACAAAAGATAATATTGCAACTACAGCGCTAGATCCTCATATCCCCGGAATAAATTCAACAGACCTTATTTATAATTTTCATGTAAATAATATCATGTGTGATAAAGAATTCTTGTTAGATGAATCATCAGCTAATAATGAAACAAATTTAACACAAACTCAAATAAATTGTCCAGAAATAAATATAACCATCAATAACATTAAAACTAACGCATTAATTGACTCCGGTTCTTCTATCACCTGCTTATCAGAAAATTGGTTCAAAGAAAACCAACAATTACTTAAACCTTATGAAGAATTTCCCCTTACCAACACAGTAATAAAGACTGCTACAGGAGACAAATCAAAACGTGTTTCAAGAATAATTTATATTCCCGTAACTATTGAAGGACACCCTATACAAATACAGTTCCTTATTGTGCCTAACCTCATCAAACCCGTAATTTTCGGAATAGATACACTAGTTGCTATGAAGATGGAGATAAATTTTAATGATAATGAATTGAATATGATGATAAATAATAATAAAATAACATTGAAGTTCAGCATGAGTATTAACGAAGGACAATTATGTCAGATTACTATTGATGATTGCCAAAGGCTAAATAATAATTATAATGATCTGATGTCGAGTGACAGTAATGATCATGCGACTTGTGATGAATATTATGACATAGGCAGCTTTGATGAGACTAAACACGATACAACGGGAGAAGAGACACTTTTGACGAAAGAAGAAATTAATAACGCATTAACCTCTAACGCATACATCAGCAGTAATGAGAAGGAGTTACTAAGTAATTTGTTACTAAAATACAACCACATATTTTCGGAAAAGCCAGGCTTATGTAATAAATACACACACGAATTAAAAGTAGAAAACCCACAAAGTTTTAAAACTATATATCCCATACCACATTTCAGCATTGAGGAAATATTTAGAACCACAACAAGATATTGATGAAGAGGAATCAACACCTGTTGAGGACATTGACAACGCTCCAATACCCGCATAAGTGACGAAAGATTTGTGTAATAAACAATATATAGACAATTATATCTTATTCATGAGAAGATCGAGGGGATCAAGAAACAAATAAATGCCACAAACTATAAAAAACCTTTACAGTGAGTGCGAATTAGAATGAATCTACGAGTTTAATATAGACAATGATAGTTTAGTACATTCAATTAGTAACAATTTGTTTTCATGTGTTAACGTAGAATTTAAGTATCATATCACCAGATTTTCACACATTTAATGTATATCATACTAGCTATAAGAATCATTCATACTAAATATTTCATGTGTCTCATTCAACATTAATCAAAATTTGTCTGTCATTTCATTCCATACAAATTTCTGAGGGGATAATTGTAATGTTTCATTCGCCACGTCCATTATTTTAGTATAAGTTATATGTTATTTGTTTAATATTGTTATTAGATTTAATTCAATGAGTAGCTAATGGAGACCAGATGGTAATTCAGTATTAAACCAAAATGATTTTATGCGTTATCACTTTGTTTGCTAATATTAGTATACAAGAATATCCCACCTTATCACCTGTTTGCTAATATTAGTATACAAGAATATCCCACCTTATCACCCCTTAGGACATAATTATCATAATATCAATAATTTATTATTTTATCCAAAATACATTTAAAATATAATCAAATAATTTTAAATTAAATAAATATCCCAATAAAATGCCCACTAGCCTAAGTAGTTATTTATTGTGTAAAAGAGTTGCAATACAAATTAAAACATTTTATATAATATACATATATATTCAAAATCAAATTTACCAATTAATCAAAATGACATTACCCAGTGTTGTGCTAAGTGTTTGTGCTTCAAGATGTGTGAACCCCTAACAATCAACAATGAAGAACATGTGTGAACCCCAGAGAGACACCACTGACCTTTCTTCTTGATCCAGCTTCCCTAGTGTTAGCATCTAAATTTTATAAGGACACAGTTCCTCCATTTTAATAAATTCCCCCAGTCTGGACTAGAGCTTTATTCTAGTTTCAAATAATAGGGACATTGCCCAAACAGTACCAATTTAAATTCAATCCCATTTTAAATTTATTTATTCCAAATATATAGTACTGGGCGAAGAATCATTGGAGCAGATTTGGTAAGATCCACCCATACATCCATCAATACCCAAGATAGTGACAAGAAGACAATAGACTTGAACTGTATTTATCCCTAACATTTGTAAAAAATTAACATTCTTTTAAAGATTTAAAATTTATCCATGATATTAATTTCTATTTCCAAATTGAACATAAAAATTGAGTTTGCTTGTCAGCACGAGTTCCCCTCCCTGAGAAAGAGTCTGAATGTATTCCATTGTTAAACCCAGCTGATAGACATTTAACTATAATTGTGAAGCAAGAGATATAAGGACTGAAATTACCCACATCATTTTGTATCCATTATAATTTATAAATAAACAAGCATAAATTTAAATTAGAATTGTATTTCAGATAAGTAATAAATTTAAATTGTTGTAACAAAAATAGTCTTATTATTTCATAGGCCTAGATAGCATATTAGCCTAGATTAGCTTACCCATCAAGTTGACCTGGAAATAGCACGATACAGATAAAAACAGATAGATATATATAAACACCACTACTAATCAAGAGACAGAATAATATTTATCAAATCTTTTATTAAGTATATCCATTATTCTAAGATATTTTTCATTATCGACAAAACACTTTTCTAACGTTAAGAGCAGCCATCATGGTGATCCCCTTCAAGTAAGAACAATATGAACTATCGCATCGCAACAACATAGACCGACAGTGTGTGTACAATTGCAAAATGGCGCCCAACGTACTGGCAAGCAACCTCAATTAAAATAGATATTGCAACTCTTAAATAAGTAGGTTAGCTTAAGTAATCTAAGTAAGAATATTAGTCATTAAGAAATCCACATCCCACAACAATTTTTATTCCCCAAATTCCGTAAATAATTAATGCAAAACTCTTATAATTTACGTAAGCCTAAACGTTATCCGATTACGATGAGTTCGATAGATCGACCGGATGATCACCGTTGCCTAGCGACAGAAACTAGCCGTGACTTCACTCCTACCAGCCAATCAACGACGACCGTTCCTTCAAACTCCTGTGTCGACAATCAGCTGTCTATCGACATGCCACAAGTGTGCCAACCCAACAAAAATGGATTTCCCGCGGACGCAAATCAGTCTGAGAAACCGAGCGGACCCGACGAGAACGTCGAATTCAACATGACACCGGCACGCACAGCAAACACACACGCCACATCGAGCGACACAAGCGACCATAATATTTCATCTCCCTCACAAAACAGTAAAACACAGACAGAACAAATAAATCATGACACTAATACACAACCTGATTTCAACACCATCCTCACCTACCTACAACAATTGAATTTAAAAATGGACGAAACTAAATCAGAATTAAATAATAAAATGGAAGAAACTAAATCCAAAATGGACGAAACTAAACTTGAACTAAATCACCAGATTACCGAAACTAAAGCAGAGTTAAATAACAAAATGGACGAAACTAGATTTGAACTAAATGCAAAGTTCGAAGAGACTAATGCAAAATTGGATGAGACGGATGCCAAACTAAGTAACGAAATTAAAACTTGCTACAACATGCTCCAAAACCAAATCCAAGATATTAGAACCACTCAAAATGAATTTCGCCATGAATTAGACGAATTAAAATCTACTCAATTGGAACAAACCAACAGCATTGTACAATTTCAAACAAATGTCATTGACCAGATCAATAATTCACGACGGGAAATCGAAAATTTCGTGGACACCAACCTGACCAAACATAAAATGTCAATTGAAAGCGAAGTCGCTAAACAACAAAAGAATATTTTGGACAATGTAAATAAAAAATTAGAACAGCATGAGTTTACGGTAGGACAAGATATAAATCACTATCCGACACCATCAACAAATGTGAGAGCGATGTAAAGAACCTTAAATCAGCCACCCAGAATCAGACCCACTTGAGTGGACCTATTCACATAGTCTGTAACGGGAGCGAATGGACAGAACGCCATATACCAAAATTTAGTGGACGAGCAGGAAACCCTAACGAGTTTCTCAAGAGATTAAAAAGGTATTATGAGAAGAGTTTACAAAGACAACCGAACAATGACCCGATCGAGCATCTAAAGGACACTTTGGAGATTAGTTTTGAAGGACCAGCATCACGATGGCTACAATTAATCAAAGATAACATCAAAAGTTGGGGACAATTTGCAGAAGAATTTACTAATAAATACTGGAGTCGTGAGGTACAGCGAGGCATTCAGACAAAGATCGAAGCAGAAAAATACCGAAGCAACGGGACACTAAGTAGAGCAGAATACTTTACCGAGCGTGTATTATTATTGCAATCCATCACACCGCCATTAACAGAAGAAGAAATCGTCACTATATTAGCCGAAAATTTTGACCAAATAACCCAAGACAGTCGTGTTGTACAGAATATCACCTCAATCAAGGCTTTTGAACAACTATTACAACGAGAAGACATAAGAGATGGACCAAAGTGGTCAAGACAAAATAACAACCAGGTACAAAATTCCAACACTCGACCCAACAGTCCCAACAACCACAATCATCGTCAAAATTCACATGCTCCAAACCATCATGCGTACCAACCAAAGGCCCTATACATAAACCAACCATATCAAAACACTCGATATCAAGGGACGCATAACCAGAATCAACCTAATCAACCACCATACAAGTACAACAACACCATGCCACGCCATGAATACAAACCATACGATCGAGACACATACCAATCCAGGCAGAACAATCACTACAGAAACGACCGATCGTATCCAACGAAAGAACAATCCCAAGTATGCACTATGATAAGACAGACTGATAATAATACACACTACCCTACTCAAAACCAACACCCTACAAACAATAGCGGCCCATCCCAAGACAACCAGGGAAACGGCACCCCGCTGTAATTGCCCACCGAGGAGCAACCGCAACAAAAGATAATATTGCAACTACAGCGCTAGATCCTCATATCCCCGGAATAAATTCAACAGACCTTATTTATAATTTTCATGTAAATAATATCATGTGTGATAAAGAATTCTTGTTAGATGAATCATCAGCTAATAATGAAACAAATTTAACACAAACTCAAATAAATTGTCCAGAAATAAATATAACCATCAATAACATTAAAACTAACGCATTAATTGACTCCGGTTCTTCTATCACCTGCTTATCAGAAAATTGGTTCAAAGAAAACCAACAATTACTTAAACCTTATGAAGAATTTCCCCTTACCAACACAGTAATAAAGACTGCTACAGGAGACAAATCAAAACGTGTTTCAAGAATAATTTATATTCCCGTAACTATTGAAGGACACCCTATACAAATACAGTTCCTTATTGTGCCTAACCTCATCAAACCCGTAATTTTCGGAATAGATACACTAGTTGCTATGAAGATGGAGATAAATTTTAATGATAATGAATTGAATATGATGATAAATAATAATAAAATAACATTGAAGTTCAGCATGAGTATTAACGAAGGACAATTATGTCAGATTACTATTGATGATTGCCAAAGGCTAAATAATAATTATAATGATCTGATGTCGAGTGACAGTAATGATCATGCGACTTGTGATGAATATTATGACATAGGCAGCTTTGATGAGACTAAACACGATACAACGGGAGAAGAGACACTTTTGACGAAAGAAGAAATTAATAACGCATTAACCTCTAACGCATACATCAGCAGTAATGAGAAGGAGTTACTAAGTAATTTGTTACTAAAATACAACCACATATTTTCGGAAAAGCCAGGCTTATGTAATAAATACACACACGAATTAAAAGTAGAAAACCCACAAAGTTTTAAAACTATATATCCCATACCACATTTCAGCATTGAGGAAATATTTAGAACCACAACAAGATATTGATGAAGAGGAATCAACACCTGTTGAGGACATTGACAACGCTCCAATACCCGCATAAGTGACGAAAGATTTGTGTAATAAACAATATATAGACAATTATATCTTATTCATGAGAAGATCGAGGGGATCAAGAAACAAATAAATGCCACAAACTATAAAAAACCTTTACAGTGAGTGCGAATTAGAATGAATCTACGAGTTTAATATAGACAATGATAGTTTAGTACATTCAATTAGTAACAATTTGTTTTCATGTGTTAACGTAGAATTTAAGTATCATATCACCAGATTTTCACACATTTAATGTATATCATACTAGCTATAAGAATCATTCATACTAAATATTTCATGTGTCTCATTCAACATTAATCAAAATTTGTCTGTCATTTCATTCCATACAAATTTCTGAGGGGATAATTGTAATGTTTCATTCGCCACATCCATTATTTTAGTATAAGTTATATGTTATTTGTTTAATATTGTTATTAGATTTAATTCAATGAGTAGCTAATGGAGACCAGATGGTAATTCAGTATTAAACCAAAATGATTTTATGCGTTATCACTTTGTTTGCTAATATTAGTATACAAGAATATCCCACCTTATCACCCCTTAGGACATAATTATCATAATATCAATAATTTATTATTTTATCCAAAATACATTTAAAATATAATCAAATAATTTTAAATTAAATAAATATCCCAATAAAATGCCCACTAGCCTAAGTAGTTATTTATTGTGTAAAAGAGTTGCAATACAAATTAAAACATTTTATATAATATACATATATATTCAAAATCAAATTTACCAATTAATCAAAATCACATTACCCAGTGTTGTGCTAAGTGTTTGTGCTTCAAGATGTGTGAACCCCTAACAATCAACAATGAAGAACATGTGTGAACCCCAGAGAGACACCACTGACCTTTCTTCTTGATCCAGCTTCCCTAGTGTTAGCATCTAAATTTTATAAGGACACAGTTCCTCCATTTTAATAAATTCCCCAGTCTGGACTAGAGCTTTATTCTAGTTTCAAATAATAGGGACATTGCCCAAACAGTACCAATTTAAATTCAATCCCATTTTAAATTTATTTATTCCCAAATATATAGTACTGGGCGAAGAATCATTGGAGCAGATTTGGTAAGATCCACCCATACATCCATCAATACCCAAGATAGTGACAAGAAGACAATAGACTTGAACTGTATTTATCCCTAACATTTGTAAAAAATTAACATTCTTTTAAAGATTTAAAATTTATCCATGATATTAATTTCTATTTCCAAATTGAACATAAAAATTGAGTTTGCTTGTCAGCACGAGTTCCCCTCCCTGAGAAAGAGTCTGAATGTATTCCATTGTTAAACCCAGCTGATAGACATTTAACTATAATTGTGAAGCAAGAGATATAAGGACTGAAATTACCCACATCATTTTGTATCCATTATAATTTATAAATAAACAAGCATAAATTTAAATTAGAATTGTATTTCAGATAAGTAATAAATTTAAATTGTTGTAACAAAATAGTCTTATTATTTCATAGGCCTAGATAGCATATTAGCCTAGATTAGCTTACCCATCAAGTTGACCTGGAAATAGCACGATACAGATAAAAACAGATAGATATATATAAACACCACTACTAATCAAGAGACAGAATAATATTTATCAAATCTTTTATTAAGTATATCCATTATTCTAAGATATTTTTCATTATCGACAAAACACTTTTCTAACGTTAAGAGCAGCCATCATGGTGATCCCCTTCAAGTAAGAACAATATGAACTATCGCATCGCAACAACATAGACCGACAGTGTGTGTACAATTGCAAAATGGCGCCCAACGTACTGGCAAGCAACCTCAATTAAAATAGATATTGCAACTCTTAAATAAGTAGGTTAGCTTAAGTAATCTAAGTAAGAATATTAGTCATTAAGAAATCCACATCCCACAACAATTTTTATTCCCCAAATTCCGTAAATAATTAATGCAAAACTCTTATAATTTACGTAAGCCTAAACGTTATCCGATTACGATGAGTTCGATAGATCGACCGGATGATCACCGTTGCCTAGCGACAGAAACTAGCCGTGACGTCACTCCTACCAGCCAATCAACGACGACCGTTCCTTCAAACTCCTGTGTCGACAATCAGCTGTCTATCGACATGCCACAAGTGTGCCAACCCAACAAAAATGGATTTCCCGCGGACGCAAATCAGTCTGAGAAACCGAGCGGACCCGACGAGAACGTCGAATTCAACATGACACCGGCACGCACAGCAAACACACACGCCACATCGAGCGACACAAGCGACCATAATATTTCATCTCCCTCACAAAACAGTAAAACACAGACAGAACAAATAAATCATGACACTAATACACAACCTGATTTCAACACCATCCTCACCTACCTACAACAATTGAATTTAAAAATGGACGAAACTAAATCAGAATTAAATAATAAAATGGAAGAAACTAAATCCAAAATGGACGAAACTAAACTTGAACTAAATCACCAGATTACCGAAACTAAAGCAGAGTTAAATAACAAAATGGACGAAACTAGATTTGAACTAAATGCAAAGTTCGAAGAGACTAATGCAAAATTGGATGAGACGGATGCCAAACTAAGTAACGAAATTAAAACTTGCTACAACATGCTCCAAAACCAAATCCAAGATATTAGAACCACTCAAAATGAATTTCGCCATGAATTAGACGAATTAAAATCTACTCAATTGGAACAAACCAACAGCATTGTACAATTTCAAACAAATGTCATTGACCAGATCAATAATTCACGACGGGAAATCGAAAATTTCGTGGACACCAACCTGACCAAACATAAAATGTCAATTGAAAGCGAAGTCGCTAAACAACAAAAGAATATTTTGGACAATGTAAATAAAAAATTAGAACAGCATGAGTTTACGGTAGGACAAGATATAAAATCACTATCCGACACCATCAACAAATGTGAGAGCGATGTAAAGAACCTTAAATCAGCCACCCAGAATCAGACCCACTTGAGTGGACCTATTCACATAGTCTGTAACGGGAGCGAATGGACAGAACGCCATATACCAAAATTTAGTGGACGAGCAGGAAACCCTAACGAGTTTCTCAAGAGATTAAAAAGGTATTATGAGAAGAGTTTACAAAGACAACCGAACAATGACCCGATCGAGCATCTAAAGGACACTTTGGAGATTAGTTTTGAAGGACCAGCATCACAATGGCTACAATTAATCAAAGATAACATCAAAAGTTGGGGACAATTTGCAGAAGAATTTACTAATAAATACTGGAGTCGTGAGGTACAGCGAGGCATTCAGACAAAGATCGAAGCAGAAAAATACCGAAGCAACGGGACACTAAGTAGAGCAGAATACTTTACCGAGCGTGTATTATTATTGCAATCCATCACACCGCCATTAACAGAAGAAGAAATCGTCACTATATTAGCCGAAAATTTTGACCAAATAACCCAAGACAGTCGTGTTGTACAGAATATCACCTCAATCAAGGCTTTTGAACAACTATTACAACGAGAAGACATAAGAGATGGACCAAAGTGGTCAAGACAAAATAACAACCAGGTACAAAATTCCAACACTCGACCCAACAGTCCCAACAACCACAATCATCGTCAAAATTCACATGCTCCAAACCATCATGCGTACCAACCAAAGGCCCTATACACAAACCAACCATATCAAAACACTCGATATCAAGGGACGCATAACCAGAATCAACCTAATCAACCACCATACAAGTACAACAACACCATGCCACGCCATGAATACAAACCATACGATCGAGACACATACCAATCCAGGCAGAACAATCACTACAGAAACGACCGATCGTATCCAACGAAAGAACAATCCCAAGTATGCACTATGATAAGACAGACTGATAATAATACACACTACCCTACTCAAAACCAACACCCTACAAACAATAGCGGCCCATCCCAAGACAACCAGGGAAACGGCACCCCGCTGTAATTGCCCACCGAGGAGCAACCGCAACAAAAGATAATATTGCAACTACAGCGCTAGATCCTCATATCCCCGGAATAAATTCAACAGACCTTATTTATAATTTTCATGTAAATAATATCATGTGTGATAAAGAATTCTTGTTAGATGAATCATCAGCTAATAATGAAACAAATTTAACACAAACTCAAATAAATTGTCCAGAAATAAATATAACCATCAATAACATTAAAACTAACGCATTAATTGACTCCGGTTCTTCTATCACCTGCTTATCAGAAAATTGGTTCAAAGAAAACCAACAATTACTTAAACCTTATGAAGAATTTCCCCTTACCAACACAGTAATAAAGACTGCTACAGGAGACAAATCAAAACGTGTTTCAAGAATAATTTATATTCCCGTAACTATTGAAGGACACCCTATACAAATACAGTTCCTTATTGTGCCTAACCTCATCAAACCCGTAATTTTCGGAATAGATACACTAGTTGCTATGAAGATGGAGATAAATTTTAATGATAATGAATTGAATATGATGATAAATAATAATAAAATAACATTGAAGTTCAGCATGAGTATTAACGAAGGACAATTATGTCAGATTACTATTGATGATTGCCAAAGGCTAAATAATAATTATAATGATCTGATGTCGAGTGACAGTAATGATCATGCGACTTGTGATGAATATTATGACATAGGCAGCTTTGATGAGACTAAACACGATACAACGGGAGAAGAGACACTTTTGACGAAAGAAGAAATTAATAACGCATTAACCTCTAACGCATACATCAGCAGTAATGAGAAGGAGTTATTAAGTAATTTGTTACTAAAATACAACCACATATTTTCGGAAAAGCCAGGCTTATGTAATAAATACACACACGAATTAAAAGTAGAAAACCCACAAAGTTTTAAAACTATATATCCCATACCACATTTCAGCATTGAGGAAATATTTAGAACCACAACAAGATATTGATGAAGAGGAATCAACACCTGTTGAGGACATTGACAATGCTCCAATACCCGCATAAGTGACGAAAGATTTGTGTAATAAACAATATATAGACAATTATATCTTATTCATGAGAAGATCGAGGGGATCAAGAAACAAATAAATGCCACAAACTATAAAAAACCTTTACAGTGAGTGCGAATTAGAATGAATCTACGAGTTTAATATAGACAATGATAGTTTAGTACATTCAATTAGTAACAATTTGTTTTCATGTGTTAACGTAGAATTTAAGTATCATATCACCAGATTTTCACACATTTAATATATATCATACTAGCTATAAGAATCATTCATACTAAATATTTCATGTGTCTCATTCAACATTAATCAAAATTTGTCTGTCATTTCATTCCATACAAATTTCTGAGGGGATAATTGT